>VDFB02204541.1:0-16886 GCA_007258455.2 Sequoia sempervirens | reverse complement strand
CTTTCCATATATTAGATTACACATGGTGGAGATGGAAGGATTGTGGAGTTCACACCTGATTCAATCACCATTCAAGACTTGGAGAGTAGAGAGATTATTGCTACTAGGATGGTTGATCATTCATCTCGATTGTATACCTTTGCAGATTTTGCTTCTAATGGTGACATTGTTCCTTTCCAATTGTTGATCATGATTCAGAGGAGACATTAGGCTTCTTGAACTTGGGAGTTCTCACATCAGATCTAGTTCTTGATCCATGCATTTCATCTCCTTCATCTAATATTGCAGCTTGATGATGCTTGTGTTGCTACAGTTTTGGTTCCTTGTGATTCAGTGCAGCAAGACATAGCACATTGTCTTTCAAATTTAGCTACCTTGGATGGCTTCTTGATAGGTATTTCAAACTTGTTTATGGAGTCTCATCTTGCAGATTTGGGGGACACCATTGATTAAATTCATCTGATTTTTGATGGAGAATATCCTTCTTCAGTTGTTGTGAGGGAACACTTTCACCCTCTTGTTTAATCTCTATATGATCATTCTTTGCAGTTTCACATGACTGTGCATACTTTTTGACAACATTTGGAGGATGCTTCTTTGTCTTCAAAGGGGATATCTTTGTCTTTGGATAATGTTCTTCATTCATCTCTACTAGATTCTGGATTGTCCTATTTAGTAGTCTGGCCTAGAATTCTTGTTTAGAGTGTGTCAACTTTTTACATCAACATGGAGACACTTGAGCATGCTTTAGAGAAATCATACATCATCTATATTCCTAAATTCTTGCATACATGCTTGGTTTTGTTTCTTCCTAAGGGGATTCCAACGTTGTTTGATGCTTTTGGATAATCTTCAACATTCAATGTTGATCTTCTACCATTATTGCAAGAGACTCAACATTGAGGGGGGGCTACCTTGTCTCTCTTCTTCTCTCTTATGGGGGCATCTTTTTCCTCACATGGGGTTTTTTCCTTCTCATACATCTTTGAGAGAATTTATTTTTTGTATTTCATCTCTCTTTTTGGGAGGAGTTTTGTCCCACAGAGTTTTCTCCTTTTCTCTATTTGTGAGAGATTTCTTTTGCATTTTACATGGATACCTAATATGGTCTCGTAGTCAAGACCCATCTTTATGTCATTGCACAATAATTTTCTACTCCTTGAGTTGCACTTAAGGGGGAATTTTGGTGTAAATAAAGTCTTGTGCCTATTTAATTCATTACTAGGGAACTTGTTTACATGTTAAGTTTACTTAGGTCCTAGGAAGGAATCTTTCCAGAAGGTGTTAGTTGTCATTAGTTTTTATCTTATCTTTTGACTTGTAACACATGTAAAACTACATAAGTCTAATAAGTTGTCTCATGTCATATGATTAAGAAACTTGTCATAATCCTATGACATCTTGTATCTCACCTTAGCTATATAACCAAGGGGTTTCTACTATATTTTTCATATCAATTGAATCATATTTGTATATGCATATTCTCTCTCTTGTGTGTTCAATTTGGCCTCAAGATCTTGGTAGCCATAGCCAATTCTAAAAATAGCAACTTGTGTGGAGTTTTAGTATTGTGATTGCACCTCGTTCTATGGCTACAATGTATAGTTCTCCGCAAAGTTGACAACTAAAATGATGCAATGAAGTGGAAATGTGTCCTTGCATAACTTGAAAAATGAGTCCAACCATTGAGCTCTATGTGTATGCCTTGCATACTCATAGACCACCTAATCATGGATAATACCCATAAATTGATACATAGGAATCTTATCACTAATAATTCACACTTCCTTTCTTCTTGCCCATCTATTAGACTAGAGGCCACTGTCTTGTATTTACCAAATTCCAATTTCATTTCCAATTGTATCTGTACTAGCCATGTGTTGGCATGTGAATTGGAAAATGTTGCATGCCACCACAGTGATCACATGTTCCATCCAAACATGACTTATTGTAAAAAATTTGAGCATCCACTCTTTCACATAAAATGGATGATAAGAAATCCCTTGATAATTTAGGTGGGGGCCTTATGTTACTATTACCTGATTTTTATCTTTCAACTAAAATCAGGTAACCTAGTGTTGTTCTTTTCATGTTGTTTAAACATTTAAAGATAAACCATAAAACTGCTAGTTTCAATATGCATGAAGGAGTGATTGTCAAAGTAAATCGGATTACATTTTGTCATTTTAATGATGCATTACAGCAAATGTGAAAGAGAATCATGGATGTACAAATGTAGTCTTTTATTAACAATCTTGAAATATACATGTCCCTCACAAGCCAAGGGAATAACTTTCTTATTCAATAAAAATATGAAGCAACTCATACATGAATAATTTGAAAGAAAAGAAGTGTGCATATCAAAATGGAACCAGTCATTGCCTGTGAATGACTAATTACAGGTCGCCCATTGTCATGATCCTCCTGCCCTAAACTGCTTGTGTCATGTCTAGCCATAGTGCTCCTAGTTCATGCACCTGAATATACAATGAGGTTAGCAGATGCTCTAAGCAACAAATGATTCAATCCTTACATTCACACCTACCTATGCATGTATAAACTGATCTATAAATGCATTAAACAAAAGAGCATCCTAAAAATACATTTATTTTCTAACTATTTTCTTCATGTGCAGATATAGGACAAGTCTGATTATTGTTTCATTATCAGATCAAATGCAACATGTGGGGTAAATGTGGCTCCCACGAGGGTAGAGCTCAACGTGCTTTGAAGGAAAAGGAAATTAAGCAATTTGATCAAAGATTTATCTCTAATTAATGCATTAAATCAATATGGGATCATACCAGTTGATCAACTTTCATTATCAGATTCAAAAGATGCAACATAATGTGTCGATATGTCTTTCAATATTCTTAAGTGGACCCTCGATACATTTTATAAAAGGAAGTGATTTTGAAGATGCATCAAGTGTCTTCATGGATGCATCAAGTTCAATTATGCATCTTTTAAACAATAAGGAAGAATTTCAGGTTGTCGTCAAGCCCCTCTCACCACAAACCTATTGGGAAGCCACTCATCACATAGGAAAGTGAGTTGTCAGGTCACCCACATATGTGATGGGTGGCTGTCAAATAAAGTTAGAATGAGGAGACTGTGGATTTGTTATACATAACAGAGAAAAGAATAATGGTTGAATCAAGTTCATGCAAGTACAAGCACAACACCTTTGCAAGAGCAATAAGGGGCAAGGGGGATTAATAGTGTTCATTCATAGGTTTACTGTGAAGATGAATTCAAAGTGAAGGTCATTGTCATTGGAAAGGAGTAGTTCACAATGATCTCATGCAATAGGATAGCAACAATGATATATGATATAGGGAGACAAAGGTTCTAAGTTCTAAATGTAATACCCCCCATAGTGCATACCTTGTGAAAAAATGATCAAATATACAATGCCTCATGATGATGTACTAGTCCAAAATTATCTAAGTGTATGAAGAGCATGAACATTAAGTACAACAATAAACAAAGGTATAGGTTCACAAAATGGAATAGACAATGATCCATGAACATCTTAGATAGATACATCATACAGATATCACAGTCTTAAAGGGAAGCTTCAAGCATCTAAAGAACTTAATGAGAATAATGCATTACAACCATTAGATGAGTTTAATATAGGACCTTCCTCCAATCAGCATGAATCAAGGTAAATAAGGGACAATTTTGGAGCCAAAAAATACATAAGAATGATGCACAAAGAGTAAAAGGAAAGTACAGTGGTTTGTGTCCTACATGCTGAGAATGACAATGAATGTAGTGGAAAAGACCAGGGCACACATTGCTTTGGAGCAAAGCCCTCTTATACCATGATGTACTCTTGCAGTTTAAGTTTTCAAGCCAAGCTATCAAGCAGCCACTCTTTAATATTGTTAAGTCACTCTCAACTATGGTGGCATTTGTATGTTGTATATCTAGCCTGATTCTGCAGGTATATCATTTTGTGATGGAATTTCTTCAGAGGTTGAGGGAACTAAATCTAGGATAATCTCGACCAATGACAACATCAATTATGATGGCTAGATGCAAAGAGTATTCACATACTAAAAGATGGAGATCCTACTACTGTTGAATCACAAACAAGGGACATCAAAGCCTCTATCAAAATAGCGTTCATCGATGGCAATCCCTTCATCATTATCATCCTTGCATTCATAAATGGAATTTCTTATGGCAATAATCTCATGCTAAGATAGTAAACCATGTCTAATTGACAGGGCAGTCTATTACTTTGAAGGTCAGAATGAGCGAGAATTTAGTTTACCAAGTCAGATGCTATGCTTTTATTGTTCTTGATAGTTGTTAGTCACATAAATTATGAATGACGATCGAAAATGGCAACTCCTTTTGCTAAGCTCTAATCTACCCTATTCATTAAGTACAATGGTCAATGCTCACTGTGTCAAACACAAATAGAAGGTCAAGCAATGATGATAATTCAATGGAACTATGGTTGTTTTTTGTTAGCTTATGAAGATGTTGAAAGATGGAGATGCAGAAAAGGTTAAGGATGAGTTATCAGCTAGAGGTGTCATTAAAAAATGAAAGTTGTTTAGAGCCTGTGAATTACACCTGACTGTGCAATTCCATTAAATCATTTTCCAAACCATTTTTCCTCACAGGGCAGTGTTTTATTGTGGAGTAGTGGATAGGTGTAGCTCTTGTCCCAACTGTTCACCTCTCATGGAGTCTCATTCAATTTAAAAGGTTAGTAATGAAGTTGGGTATGGTCATATGACTTCCACAATTTGGTTTCTCATTAAAGTTTTTGAAGCCTCTTCTAAATCATGTTCAAGAGCCAAACACGGAATATGGAAGATGTTATACAAATCTTTGAAATCATTGGATACAATCTAGAATAAATCCAAGGGACTTGTATGAGATATGGTTCAACATTCAACAATGTCAAGGCACTATTAAAAATTTAATGCAAGTCTCACAATGTTCCATTTCCTGAGCTCAAAAAGACCTTATTCCATACTCCATTACTGAGGTAATTATCTCAGTTTGTTCCAAAAAAAGAAAGATCATTCAGATGATAGTGTATCTATAGATTAAGTGAAGATGAAACTTCAAGATAGTGCATATTTTCATGGGCCAAGAAAATGAAGATACCATGTACCTAGGTGTTTAAACAATAGAAAGGTGAAATGAACTTGAACAAATCATCTATATTTCACAACAAATCTGAGCTCTATACAAAAATCCAATGACCCATTTGGGTTCTTTACAAATAGTTAAGGAGTTCAACAAAATGAATGTTGCAGGAAACCCAAGCAGGGGTTTTTTCTAAAAATGCAAGAAAAGACAGAAAATCACAAATGAAAGAGGACCCAGTTTACATGATGAGGGTTGAGCCACATTTTTGTTTTCTTTTTATTTTTTCCAGAAACCCATCTGGGTTATTAATTTTTCCAAGATTTATGAAAAGGAAGAAGGAAAGTCAAAAGATAACATGAGTGTTTTTAGAAATGAACATGAGGGACACATTTTTCTATTCATGGCCATGACTAGTGAGCCTTTTGTAAGTCAGGAAAACAACAGAAAAAAACACTAAGTCTATTCAAATTTGCAAATAATGAAGCTTTTCTAAATAATTCCACAGAGATGTAAAGAAAAATGGGACATTTAAAAGCTTCTATTCGAGCTCTTCATGCTCACTATCTGGAGGAAAAGATAATATGCAAGGTCGGCTAGAAGCTTACCTAAGCTCAAACACCAGGATGCACAAAGTTGTGCCATTTAAAGCTTCATGTTAAGCTTCATTGACTTCCCATGGTGGCTGTAAGCAAGGACAATAACCACAAAGAAATATGCAATAGAGAAAGTCCATCAAAGTCTGTTCAAGGCCGTGGCCTGTAAGTTAAGAAGTGGCCTCTAAGTCAAAAGATGAGAGCTTATGTCAAGCAAAAATGTTTACCTAAGATCCCGTGATATTTTCATGAAGAGAAATGTCAAAAAATGAATGAGAACCCGTGAGAAGTCATCATTTTTCCCATATTCTCCAAACCCTCATGGTGGCAAAGCAACATCCTCCAGATTCTTCGAAGACCAAATGATGATGTTTTTTCATCATTTTGGGTATTATGTTAGGGTTTGACCCTCTTTTTTGCATTTCAATGGGATTTTTTTTATCCTTTCTTTTAAAATCAACACATGAAATGTGATGGGGGCCGATGACCACATATTATTGCCTTAGGCAGTTTTTATGCCTTTATTTCTTTTCCCCATTCTTTAAAACCTTGTTGAGTCTTCATACTATGTCATATGTTATCACTTAGGCATTTTATGCCTTAGGGATTTCTCCCCTTATTTGACTTATGTTGAAGTGTGTATTGACAATGTGTTGCCATGAGACCCTTAAGTGATGCCTTGTCTTGCCAACATCATGTGACTTGGAATATTTTTTCCAAGAGTCTTGGAGGTCGGCATTATTAGCCAAGTAATATTGATACTATGTGCCTTTGCAAACCATGTGATTATGACATGTGTGGAAAGAATGCAGAATGTGGTGAGTTAGTAGTCCATGCCTTGGAGGTTTTTTTATAAACTTTTGGCATATCATTTTATGTTTGCATTGATTTTCAATGTTGGAATATCATGTAAGTAATTTGTAAATCACATTCAAGTTGCTTTTCAATGTAAATGTAATACTTTTAAATGGTGGAGCCTTTTAAATTGAGCTTAATTATAAAGTGTTTTGCTAAGTGGTGTTTTATAAATCACTTAACAAGATCACTATATTTAATGCTTGAAAAGCCATGTGTTTTCAAAAACACACATATTGCATGATGGGGAATGTGGTCAAATGTTGAAATAGGACCAATGATGATTTGCAGAGGTGTGGGAAGTGTGTGATGTTGTTTGAACTATTTTTAGTGGAAATGAGGCCAATTGGAGGTATTTTTGTCACACTTTGGGATGGCTATTGACTTAGCTTGTTTTTTCTCCATGTAGAGGGAATTTTAGAGACTTCTAGAAGGTTCTTTTCGGGCCATTTCTATTTTATCCGAGGAGAATATTCTAGAAGCACATGTGTTGGAGGTTTTTGTGGGTGTTGGCTAAGTATGTTCATTTTTTAACATTTTAGGAGTTCTTTCTTTTTCAGCAGGAGGATAGCTACTCTCTTGGATTTAATTTTCATGAAGTTGAATTGTAACTCAGACAGACCTAATATATAGTAAGCACTTTGATTTAATAAATTGGAGCATTGTTACCTTTTCTCTTCATGTTTTGTGGTGTGTTATTAATGATTGATCAGTCTATTTTATGAAAATTCATTTTCCTTACAACTTGTCCCATGTTTCATGCATCCATTTGACATAAAATGTATGTTTACAAGTTATAAACTGTGTTGTTTAGTAGTGTTATTGATTGTGAAATATGTCTTTTCCTTTTAAGAACATTGTTACGGACCTCTTTATAAATTATTGATGTGAACTGAATTGGATAGGGATTTGTCTGAGTTAGCTTTGAAATATTAATTTGAGTGTGCAAGGCAATTAGCAAGTCTAAATTGTTTTGGTGTATCACTTTACTTTCTTTCCTGCATTAGGTTTATTTTATGCAACTCTTACCCTTATCTCAAAAATTCAATAGTTAGGTGATACCAAACAGGCAAGCCGGATCACAATCCGGAGGTTTTCTTTCAAGCAAGTTACCCACAACCTGAAAGCAGTCCAATGTTAGTTCAAATCTGCGAAGTGCAATTAGAAAAGCTTAGCAAACAGGGTGCAGATTTGGTGTCCTAACAATTATATTTCTGCAAAACATTGTTAGTATGCATATCTACACATATACATTGATAAACATCATAATGGTTAGAAAACTCAATATGTACTCTAGAAAAACAAGTAGTGCATATGTGGTTTATTTTGACATAAAAAGGATTTAGCATTTCAAAATACCTTTGACATACTTTAGCTTGAGGAAACCTCTATACAAAATCAGCAACAAATCAAGTTTGGGTAGTATCCAAAAAATTCTTTGGATGTGGCTCATGGATCTGACTACCAATTCTCCTTATTACAACATCTCTTTTATTGGGAGAGGTCCTTGTGTTATCTTTAAAAAAATCTTGTATTAGAGATCTCAAGGCTTCCACTCTTTCACACCTTCTTTTGGCTCTCATTAGAGATGATCTACTTATTTTCAAATGTTTGCTTGTCTTTCTAACGTAAATCTTATTCCTCTTTTGACTTCTTAACAATGTTTTTTTCATCACACATCATGTGGCACAACTATCTTTCATGTGTGAGGTAGAAGCCACGCTCTCATATGCACTCATCAAATTCTTCACAATGGATTTTTCAATTGAGTCATTTGATGTTCTTAGCCCAAGAGCCTTCATGGTGGGCCTAAAATTGAGTTGCCTCATCATTTCAACAAATAATTGACATATTCCAACCTCACTTAACTTCTAAAAAAAAAACTCCATATCTTCTTTGCATATCTTTGACATGTATGTTTTCGAATCTTAATAGGAATTTTTTTTCAAAAAATTGGAATCAATATCAACCAAATATTTAGGTTTTCCATGCAAAACTCTAGGAGGAGTTCTCAAAGGTAAAGTTGTGTCAATATTAGGAATGTCAACATCAGGGATAGATTGTGTACCTTCAATTAAGGGTGAAATTGATGACATACCTTGAGATTGACATGTAAACGACTTTGTACTTCCAACTTGAGATGTGGTATGTGGAGTTCCTTCAAATAGAGATGTGCTTGCTGATGTACCTTCAAAATCGCATGTTGTTGATGGTATTTCTTCAACTAGAGATGTGTTTTCTATTGTACTTGGAAAACCACATGTTGTTGATGGTGTGTCTTCAACTAGAGATGTGATTGTTGTTGTACTTTGAGCATGATATATTGTAGATGTTGTGCATTTAAATTCACCTATGATTGATGATGTTCCCCTAACTTTAGGATCCATTTTTCCTTCCATGAAGTTTGTTCATTTGTGCCCTTTGTGCTACCAATTGGACATCTCTCTTAGATTGCACGGGAATTTCTTCCTATATGGGCTGCAATTCCTTTTCTTCATGAGCTTACATTTTTTATTCTCTTCTCTTTGAATTTTTAACTTCACGTTCTTCTAGTGTTAGAGGATTTTCTTATTTCCTTGGCATGACGTTGAATGCTACATGTTCACAAACACACATAGAACAAAAGTAAGTAATGTATTTTATGAAACATATTCATATCGCTAATTACTTGGATTTTATGAAACACAAAAAGCATTTTATGAAACATATTCATATCACTGATTACATTGCATTACATAGATCTTTCAAACTCAAAGAATTATTTCATATTGCATAGTTCTACCAAAGCATTTTTCATACATGTTGTGTCACCAAAAAGTGTATACTTTTCTTGATATGGAAATAATTGATGAAAAATTAGACTTAATGAGGCCTTGATTTGGTGTTGTGAGGTGTTTTGCAAATCCACATTAGGTCTTGGACCCTTGCAAATTGAATAAAATGCATTTATTGATGTCTTGTAAAGGTATTATAAGGTGTTGTAACACATCTTCACACTTTTCTAAGACCATAATATCATAATTCACCTAAATAACCTTACCAAGACCTATTTCAAAGTGTTGTAAAGTCTTGTAACAAAATTTCACACTTTCATAGGCTTGCCATCAATATTTACACCTTTCTTATGCTTTAAATGGCCCCTTTATACACTTACAGACCTTACTTAAGTGTCTTTTTGAAGAAGCCGATCAAAATTATTTAAATTATCACAATTCCTAACATCCACTTAAAAATTCCCAAGTGAACTAAGTTTCCATTGGTGGTGACTTAGTCCCATGTGGCACAAAAATCAAAATTAATTCAAACTTCTTTCGGGTTTTTATTCCTTAAGACCTAAGGTCGGCTTGTGATGAGGTATTTTTGAGAATTAAGGCATAAATGTGTATAAATATAGGTTTTTCCCTCTCATTTAAATCAATTCATCTTAATTCATAACTCACCATCATTCTTTCACCATTCATCATGTTCTCAAGTCAAGCAAGCTAGGGCTTTATCATTGCAAGTCATCAAGATGACTTCCAAAAGCATTCAAGGGTAGATTCTTCATGTTTTGCTACAAAAATTCAAGATTAAACATCATTGAAAGGTATTAACTCCATTTTTTCATGCTTCATTACATTATTTATTCATTTTTTTTAATTACCTAAAAAGGGGTTTGACCAAGGCAAGCCTACATACCCTAACAATCAATATTTTCTCCTTCTCTCTTTGTGTGTTTGTAGATTTCAGAACTTTAAGGGTTTGAAGATCATTGAAGAAAATATTGAAGACTTTTTGAAAGCATCTTCTTGTTGACTAGGGAAAAAACCTACATAAAAAGACATCCACTGAACAAATTATGTAGTTTCAGGTCTGAATACTTAGAGGGGCAGAAAATCTAGGTTGAAATCTTTCATTTCCATTTCTGATTTTTCAAAGATTCAAAAGTGGACTAAGTCACCACTAGTGGAATACTAGTCCCATTGAGCTTTTTTTTCAGATATTTTTGTAGATTTGGATACCCATTTGGCCAAAACAGGTTTTTGAGCAGTTTTCTTGAAACTAGGACTAAGTCACCCAACTTGGTGTAAGTGTCCCAATTGAATTTCATAATAGTTTCATTAGGTTTCCAGACCTTCATTCCATCCTTTTTCAACCTCTGGGTGCACCTCTCTGATTTTGTTTTGTTATTTCATCTTTTACTTGCATTTCTAGGCATTTTTGCATATCATAATGTGTTTTCCAACACTTTGCATTTTATGGATTTTTCATCATTAGATCACTCTCTTTTCATATTAGTGCATTATTAAATAATAATTAGGCATAATACATTTCATTCACATTTACCTTGAGTGTAAACCCTTTCATTTTGGACCCCATTCATTCCCCTTTCTCCTTTTAGGTGAAAAACCCTAAGAGGGGAAAAGTATTGTGTGGCAATCCAAAATCATCATTTACATTTTAGTGAACCCAACTTCAGAGTACTTTTATTTTCTGATTTGGATTCCTTCATCATCCTAGAATTATCTTGCATTGCATATTCCATTAGTTAAGTTACATTCTAGGGTTTCAAATTTTGCATTAGTGAAAGTGCATAATAGGTTGCATTTTCACATCTTAAATCATTGAAAATATTTAAAAAATTTCATTTTCATCTTAGGAATGCATTATGCAGTACAAAGATTGTCAAAATCCATCAAAAAAATCTCAAAAAAATCCCTGCTAGGACTAATTCACCGCCTTGGGTGACTTAGTCCCTATTTAGCCCTAAAATTGTCATTTACAGAGCTGAAAACCCTATTTTTAAGCTTTTGTTTGTTGCCATCAACTACCTGTATTAGTTGACTAAGTTTCTGTAAAATGCATTTCATTAGATCTAGCTTAAATTCACTCATTTCATGCATTGATTAAATTCAAATTTGTGTTCCCACATTGTTACATAGCATAATCAGTCAATCATCATTTGAAAATTGCATTTCATTTTAGCCTTTTACATTGCATTTTGAGTTTGCATAGATTTTTATTTCAAAATGGTAGTATCTATATTTTCCAAGTTTAATACAAAAATTTAGTTAACAAGCACTCTAATCATTCATTTAATGTATTTCCTAGTTATGATAGTCTCTTAGCACATGAGAATGAAATATTCATCCTTGCCTGAAACATACACCCCATACTATCTCCCCTATTTGTGAGGATGATGTGATAGAAGAGAATACAAACATAGATAGTCATGATGATCATAACTGTTCTTCTCCTGATACCTCTCCTTTTAGTGATGAAGGTATCTTGGAAAAAGAGGATACAATCATTGAGCATCATGGAAATCTTGCTTGTCCTTCTCCTCATCCCCTTTGGGTAGATACTATAGCACAAGAGAATGAGATTGTAAATGAAGAGGATGATAGATTGGTCTTAAATAATCAAATATTTAAGGTCTATAACAACCCTCTTTATGATCCTTCCCCCACCTATCCTATTTTGGAAGACATTAGGGAACAAAGCAATGAGCGTATAAATGATCATGATAATCATCCTTGTTCTTCTCCTAGTATCTCTCATAACTATGAAGATGATAATTTGATGTTGGAAAACACAATGGATGAAAATCATGAGAATCTTAGTGATCCCTCTTCCACTAGGACAACCCTTATTGAGCAAGACACTTCAACCATTGATAATTCCCCTTCTTGTGAAGAACCAAACATTGAATTTCATGAACATCTCTAGTTTATGGATATCCTAAACACTCTCCTCGTAGGGAAGGTACCATGGTACAAGAAAACACCAACAATATCATATGAAAACCACAAATCAACCTCACTTTGAAACATCCTGAATTGTTGGATATGGATCAAGCCTTGATTCCAATCTTAGGAATTCATGATAAGTCACCCTCTACTCCTCAAAACAACAAGCTTACATGTGTTATGATCAGTACCAAGCAAAACGATATAGATAGACAAAAGAAATTTGAAGAGGCCACAAGGGTATTGGAAGAGATATCAAAAACCTTTGAATCCATACCTCTATCCATGGGAGAATACAAGATCATACCAAAAGAGTCTAACCAAAGCAAAGAGAAAGTGTAGGTTGAAATCTTTCATTTCCATTTCCAAATTTTTAGAGATTCAAAAGTGGACTAAGTCACCACTAGTGGAAAATTAGTCCCACTGAACCTTTTTTTTTCAGATATTTTTGTAGATTTGGATACCCATTTGGCTGAAACAAGTTTTTGAGTAGTTTTCCCAAAACTAGGACAAAGTTGCTCATCCTGGCGTAAGTGGACCCCAATTGACTTTTGCAATAGTTTCATCAAGATTCCAGACCTTCATTCCATCCTTTTTCAACCTCTAGGTGCACCTCTCTAATTATGTTTTTTTATTTCATCTTTTACTTGCATTTTTAGGCATTTTTGCATATAACAATGTGTTTTCTAGCACTTTGCATTTTATGGGTTTTGCATCATTAGATCACTCTCTTTCTAGATAAATGCATTAGTACATCATAATTAGGCATAATAAATTTCATTTACATTAAATTTGAGTGTAAACCATTGCATTTTGGACCCCATTCATTCCCCTTTCTCCTTTTAGGTGAAAAACCCTATGAGGGGCAAAGCATTGTGTGGGCAATCCAAAATCATCATTTACACATGTCGACCAAAGCATTTTTCATATGCATGTCTACATCAGCCTTTTTCATTCATGTCTACCAAAGAATCTTATCAAACATGTCCATGCTACAACATTTTTCATACATGTATATCTCATCCTTTTTCATACATGTCTATCAAAGCATTTTATGAAAGAAGGAAGTGAGTTGTTTGGAAAAATGCCACAAAGAAATGTGATCTCATGGTGATGTCACTATGAGACCAAATTTCTTTGAGGCATTCTTTAAAATAGCTCAAGTTACCTTTTTCTATGCTACCACATTTTCCATACATGTCTACCAAAGCATCTTATCAAACATTTCTATGCTACAACATTTTTCATAATGTCTACCTCAGACTTTTTTATACATGTCTACCAAAGCATTTATAAAAGAAGGCAGTGAGTTGTTTGGAAAAATGCCTCAAAGAAATGTGGTCTCATGGTGATGTCCATCACCATGAGACCACATTTCTTTGAGGCATTCTTTCAAGCAGCTCACTTCCTTTTTCTATGCTACCACATTTTCCATACGTGTCTACCAAAGCATCTTATCAAACATGTGTATGCTACAACATTTTTCATACATTTATACATCAACCTTTTTCATACATGTCTACCAAAGCATTCTATGAAAGAAGGCAGTGAGTTGTTTGGAAAAATACCTCCAAGAAATGTGGTCTCATGGTGATGGACATCACCATGAGATCACATTTCTTTGAGGAATTATTTCAAACAACTCACTTCCTTTTTCTATGCTACCACATTTACTATACATGTCTACCAAAGCATCTCATCAAACATGTCTATGCTACAACATTTTTTATACATGTCTACCTCCATACTGCAATAAAATTAAGTAATGAATTTTTTGAAACACATCCATACCATTGATTACATTGTATTTTATGAAACACACCAAGAATTTTATGAAACATATTTGTATCACTAATCTCATTGCATTGCATATCTTTAAACTCAAAGCATTACTTCACGTTGCATAACTAATGTAACTTATCAAACATTGCATATCTTATCAAACATTGTTGTCCACAACCTAGGGTTTCTAGCAAGCTTCAAAAAACCCATAACTTTTGATGCATCCAGTAAAAATCTATGAAACATTGTACTATTTTTTTTGTAGGAATATATGCATGTGCTAACAAAATTAGGGTTTCTAAATCATCATTTTGCATGAGTTATTGAGGAAAATTTGTTTCTTTTTGCAATAATATTGTGTAAAACCTAGTACTTTGAGGGATTTGTACAAAATTGCTTCATCTAAGTATTGATCAATGTTAAGAAGGTTTTGAGGGGATTATTTGGAGTGTGGACAAGTGCTTAGGAGCAAAGAAGTGTCAAACCCAGGGTATAAAATGCTGCCAACTTTGAAAACTAGAGAATCTTGTACTTATTGTTTTCAAAACCACATTGTGATTTTCCTTAAGAGCTCCTTGATTTATCATAGAGAATGATGAAAAACAAAACCAAGCCGTGAAGAATGAATTCAAAGGAGACTTTTTGATGCTATATCTTGGAATTATTCACTATTTCTGTGGAAATTAGGTAACTTAGAAAGACAATAAGCATTTTCAATTGCACAAAATTTTCCCATTTTTTATTTTTTAGAAAGGTAAATGGTATGAATGAATGGAAAATTGCATTAAAAACTATGTCAAGTCACTTGAATTTATCTAAGCACATGATGAAGGTGATTTTTTTATGGCACAAAATAATGAATGGAAACTTGCATTAACATTGATGAAAGATTTTAGGTTTTCCAAATTAGTTGAAAATAAAAGTTTTCCCAAAACCATCACTAAAAATCATAAGTCCACAATGAATATAAATTTTGACTCACACCATACTAGGGAAAACACCTCACCAAGTCTAGGTATCAACCATTTCCTATCAAGTTCTTAATTCATGAGGAAATGGTTGTTCAACAAGATAAGATATTAGTATAATTATGATGATGAATATGATCTTAGGCATGAATGCATAAATGTTTTCAAATATATTCTAGATTCAAGAAGAAAATTGAAGGGAAGTGTTTGAGTGATGATTCAACTAATTGCTTATTTTTGCATGCTTTAGTTAGTATTTTGACACCCTAAATAATGAATACATCAAATCATAGAATGCATGCACTGAGATATTCCAAGGGAAATAACAAGGTTTCAAGCCATGATAATGGTAGTGTATGACAAGAATGGACAACAAATTGAGAGCGACCCCAAGAATGTAGTGGACAGTGACCCTATGACTCGCTTACCAAAATACTTTAGGACTTTAACCCTTAGTGACTGCAATTAATGCCTTGGGACTATGATTTATTTATGGCATAAAAATATTTTGATTTAGATGTAATGTGGCAGTTACATTAGAAGAGGTTAAAGGTACAATCCATCAAGGAGCAGAAATGAAATTTGAAATCCTCTAGATATATAAGTTTTTTACATTCCATGAGACCACATTGTTTTGAGCTATTTCCTTGAGGTAATTTTTTTACATGTATTTGAATCTATTATGTCATGTTTTCCATTTTTTATCTTCAAACTCCTAAAAATTAAAATTTTACATGCAAGATCCATCTAATTAAATGTTGAATTCTATGTGTAACAATGAAGATTACTAAAATCATCAAATGAATGGTCTATAAATTGTCAAAGCAAGACAAAAAAACTCAATATAAACATCTACCTAAAATGAAATAGAGTGAATTCCACTAGCCATGATGGAAATGGACTACTATAAGCAATGTAAATGGAATTCATAAGAAATTTTGTGTTAAGTTTATATAAGTTTAAACATGAATCCATCTAAATTATGTCATGTTTTTCATTTTTTTCTTCAAACTCATAAAAATTAAACTATTTTATGCAACTTCCATCTAATTCAATGTTGAATTGTATCTCAAACTATTATGATTAATAAAATCATGAAAAGAATGGTTTATATTGTCAAAAACAAACAAATAAACTAAATAAAGAAATTTTAATAGTACCAAAATGAATATATTACCTGAGATAATGTAAAATGATGTAGAAACTATTAGAGTAAAGTAATTAATTAACTTTACTCTCCTCTTAAGAATTCACTTTATGCACATATATTAGTCATTTAATAATTAATATTAATTATTAAATGCACTCACCTTTAGGGTTAGGGTTTCCTTTAGGTTTAGATCTCCTTTTATAAGGATTGATCTCTTGTATTCTACTCTCTTGGTTCATTCATTTTTCTGATAATACATTTTGCACATTGTCAGAGCCAAACCCTTGTTTTGTTCTCTCTCTTTCTCTGTGACAAGTTTCTTGCATGCAGGTGTTCATTGGGTTCTGTGGATTTGTATTTCTCAAATCCTACAAAAACTTCAAATTATCTTCTTCTACATTGTTTAGCATGCAAATTGGTGGTAAAAGGTGATAGATCAAGCATAGATTGGTATTAGAGGGATTCAACTGCATAAAAAAAGGCATTTCTAAGTCGATTAAACTATTGAACTAGACAAATACAGAAACATGTGGGCCTAAATTATGGGGTCAACCCCTATTTTACTATTCCAAGGAAAAAAAACATTTGGTTCTCACCAAATTTGGAGAGCGCAAAATTTGGCGCTCGCCAAATCTGGAGAGCACAAGATTTGGTGCAAAATTTGGCGCTCGCCAAATTTGGAGAGCAC
>VDFB02204538.1:0-11437 GCA_007258455.2 Sequoia sempervirens | reverse complement strand
CCCTTAAGACACCCCCTTAATACCCCTTAAGACATCCCATTTAAGCGTATTATGACCCCTTAAGACATCCCCTTAAGATGTTCAATTATGACCCTTTTAGACATCCCCTTAAGACATCCCCTTAATTAACACGTTCTATTATGACCCCTTTAGACATCCCCTTAAGACCCCTTAAGACATCTCCTTAATTAACACATTTTATTATGACCCCTTTAGACATCCCCTTAAGACGTATTATAACCCCTTAAGACATCCCCTTAAGATGTTCTATTATGACCCCTTTAGACACCCCCTTAAGATGTCATTATTTGTTTTGACAACTTATAAATTAGTGTTAGATGAACTATTATTTATAGTATTTATTAATGTTTTTATTCTCTAATCTTCTATGGTATTGTTTATTTCTTAAAATTTTATCCTTTATGGTATATAAATAGATTGCTTTTGTTTGTAAATTATGATTTATTGACTGATTATTGATTGGCATGAATTGAATAAGTTCATTGAGTAATTATCGCTATTTATTGAATGCACATATCATGTATATCATGTATGAAATCACTAAATTTGCAAAGTATAAATATTAAAATGTCCTATATTAATCCATGTATGAGATCACTAAATTTCACATTAATGTCCTATATTAATGTCTTGAATATGAACATAAAATGCATAAATGTACATGTGTAAATTAAAATTTCAAACAATAATAAAGTCCATAATTTATGTAACATATTAAGTGCATGAAACCAATATATTAAGCGCATGAAAAAAAGTCCAACAGATTACATGAGAAACAAGAAATATAGTCCATGAAATATACAAATATAACACATAAAATCACATGTTTCTAGGTCATGCACTGTCTCTATAATCAAGAGACATCTTCACACCATGTGGACTATGTGGATGACCTGAAACACTCTGTACATAAGAGAAAGATGAAATTAGATGTAAGACAATAAAAAATGATTTAATGACAATTTAATTTATAATCCATCATAAAATTAAATTACCATCATATCTACGTCTGGATGCTCTAGTGCACTTGAAGCAACCTCTAAATTCTCTAAATCAATCTACATAAACAAGACAAAGAAATTCAAAATTAGATGTACAACTCTATAATTAATTTTTTTTAATTCAATTTAATTCAGAATTTATCATATTTTAATTGTACCACATTCTGAGGTTGTGCACTAGGCTCTTCTAGGACTCGCTTTGTACATGCTCAACTACAAGATGTGTCTCATGCTATAAAAGAAAAGAATATGTAAAAATCTCATATTATGTATATATTCAATTTAAAATTTATAATTGACTTAAATATAATAAAAAATTAAATTACCATTTGATCCTCGAACCTGCTCTACATGTCCTCCTGGTGGTGTAACTATGTCTAGGTCAGGGCTGAAAGTTGTACTAACAAAGTCCTACAAGATCAAAATTAAAGCATGTACAATGCAATTAGGTTAATATATACATATGTATTCAAGTTTGCACATTTTTTGTAGAAAGTTTGTAAACAACCTAGAAATCAAGGGTCTCACGAAAATCACAACACGTAAATGCTCTGCCCACGCCCATTCTTATTGTGGTATCAAACTCAGACATACATGTACATAGACATTTCTTAACGCTATAATATTTACAAGTGTACATGCATGTTTCATATATCTAGGTGAATTCAAAACTCATAAAATTGTAACTATACTAATGTAAACTTTGAAACAAATTTACAATATGAATGTACCCGCCTCGACCCATGATGCCCATAGTGGAGGAGGCCGACAATCCCTCGTGAGGAATCGATGTGATGCCGATGACTCACCTTAAACTAACATAAATATTTCAAACATATATGTGGATTCAATTATAATTTTAAAACTCAAGTTAAATAATTTATGATTTCATATATAATTTAAAAAATTGAAATCAAATACCCCATAAGGGTTGCCAACTAGGACTGGTGTCGACATATGTACTCACAATGCAGATGATTGCCCCATCATTATTGTCATTTGTACACCAAACAATTTGATTGTTAAAATCTATTGCAAGATTTTCTTTGATATATACAACCATCAAAATTCTTATAAAATGAATGTACATCTAGATGCATATTTATACTCTGTGTCGTGAGTGTCCTCAGGGTGATGGTCTGCTATAAGAAACTATACAAATGAATTGATGTGACCAAATGAACCACCAGAATCTCCCCGTCCATTTGAACTAGGTGTGGCCTGATCAGGTCCATAGCATACTTGATGACAACTAGTACATTTATGGGGGATGGGCCTCGACACTCTTGGAGTGGTACTCAGAGAAGCTCCATAAAAAACTCCTCCATCATCATCATCATCTTTATGCTCCCCACTCGCTATCGCAAAAGCGTGCTGATCAAGGTCTCCTGTGAGTGTACTAAGGGAACCTAATGTTGAGACTAGAGCTTGATGATGTATAGGTGTAGGAATGGGAGGACTAGGAGCAACAAAAAGGGGTTGCGCATGCACGGGGCATCGAGGATCAACCCTTGCCCCTAATCTCTGTTGTGGCATGCCGCCACCAACACCTTGAAATGATCTAAAATCAAAATAATTGGGCTTTTGCCCCAAAACAAACTCTACATACAGTTTTCTCAAAAAATACAATGGGCACTCCCAATTAGCATGTGGGGGACTATCAAAAACCATATACCATCAATCCCAAAAATGTGCACTCATCTGCGGATGTATGCACCACCTCATGGATATTCTATATTTGTTGGGTGGAATGGGTTGTCGAGTAACGGGGTCAAGAAAGTAGGGGGCTAGATGGGCTTTCATTATTTTAAGGTCTAATATTTGTTTGTAAGAGAGACCATTAGAATAAAATTGTCTCATTTGTTCTTTGTCTTGTCGATGCCTATCAAGATTAGAATCAATCATCCTCGAGCGAGATCAACAACGCTTTGCATTGTAGATACAAAACGTCTCATTATGTGGGAGGAATCAATGCTGACTCGCATAGCATTGATTTGATTTTGTATGATGCAACTTGATCATTTATTCATTCTCTCAAGCGAGCCTCATCAGATGTGATAGGCACTGGATGTGGTATATTAGGTGGGGGGGAGGGGGAGGTGGAGGTGGAGGTGGAGGTGGAGGTGGAAGGGGGGGGAGGTGGATGTGGATGTGGCTGAGCTGGTGGATTGATGATATCATCAATGTTAAAATCATCCATGATATTCTCGATATAAATGTGCACCTGCATTAAATCATACAAAATAGTCCATGTGCATACATATATTAAGATCATATATTTATATGAAATAGGATGAGAAACATATATATTAAGGTCATATATTTAACTGAAATGCACATATATATATACATTGATTGTTCAACTCAAGAGAATGTCCATAAAAAATTCAAAATTAAATGTATGTACATGTACATTTAAAATATAAAATATGATGCATAATTTGCATGCGTACAAATCATTAAACTAAAATATGTACATACATACAAATTTCAAAATTTAAGAACTATATATATGCAAATTTTTAATACATGCACATACATACTAAACAATAAACTTGAAACATTCACAAAAGCTCATTTTATGTGTAACACACACACACACATATTTATTACAAATTTTCAGCAGGAGAAAACATGATCTAGTAGATAGTCATAAAATATATACTATTATATATTATTCATTATAAGTTCATAAATTCCACCAAAAATTCATAAATCCATGTCACTAAAAATATCCATCTAGAACCAAAATCATAAATTCATGACACTAAAAACATCCATTTGGAACCAAATTTATAAATTCATCACACAAAATATCCATCGTTCACCAAATTTATAAATTCATAACTATTTAAGATAATTGTTTTAATTTATAAACTATTGTGGCTCTCTACTGCATAGATCTTCATTTCTTTGTGTTTTCCTTTTCAAAATCAGGAGTTCTCCTCTCCTCTAGCCATTGTCGATGCTCATCTACAATCCCATCCATAGCCCTGACAACATCAACAAGGGTTTGCATCCTAGATGCAAACATCCTCACAGGAGGTGTGACACATTCTTCATTTTGAATAATGTTGATTTGATCTTGGACGGTTCTAGCAGAAGCATTGATTTGTGCTTGCAAATGAGCATGCTCATTGATTTTAGGTGGTGGAGGTGGGGGGTTACGAGGTGGAGTGGGCGGAGGTGGAGGTGAAGGTGTTGGAGATGGATGGCGTGGAGGTGGATTGCAAATATTATTGAATGGATCCATGTGATCTTTAAGATATGAGTGAACCTGCATTAGATTTGTAATTTAAAGATGTAAGATACATGTTTAGGAAATACCTTTAAACCATTCAATGTAAATGGCCTTAAATAATTGAATACAAATGATAAAATTATATGTAAGCCTCATTTATATGTCTAAGGCACATGTTATTTGAATGAAAATACAATTAACTATTGATATTGTATAATCTTGTAGGATCTTATTATTGTTAAATTTGGTTGGGCCTTGGGCAACTTTGATCACCAAATTTTAAGAACTTCTTTGATCCCCTTAAGAAATGTCATATTGGGACCCCTTACGAAATAGAATTACAATTTAGGGTGATGGGATGGCTTAAGGGGATCTAAGTCTAGTGAGGTCCTAGGAGAAAATGACATGTCTTAAGTGAATAAATTTGGTGAAGCGTTTAGGCAAACCAAATTTCATTAAGAGCCTTTAAAGAAAAAAATGATGGCTTTAGGGTTTAGGGTTTAGACTTTAGGATTTTAGGGTTTAGGGTAATAGGATAACTTAATGGGATATATGTAGTAAGATCCTAGGAAAAATTACATGGCATAAGGGAATGAAATTTGGTGGAGTTGCCTAAGGCAACCAAATTTCATTAAGAGCCTAAGAAAAAATGATGGCTTTAGGGGTTTGCACTTTAGAGTTTAGGGTTTAGGGCAATAGGATGGCTTAA
Source organism: Sequoia sempervirens (assembly GCA_007258455.2). Lineage (NCBI taxonomy): Eukaryota > Viridiplantae > Streptophyta > Pinopsida > Cupressales > Cupressaceae > Sequoia > Sequoia sempervirens. Next base: position 6,465 of record VDFB02204538.1, on the reverse strand, counting down.
AGGGATCTACACGTAGTAAGATCCCAGGAAAAATTACATGGCATAAGTGGAATGAAATTTGGTGGAGTTGCCTAAGGCAAACAAATTTCACTTTAAGGTCCTAGGTAGGACAAAATGAATGGTTTAGTGTTTAGGGTTTAGAATTTAGAGTTCAGGGTTTAGGGTTTAGAATTTGAAATATTTAATGAACTTGCAAGTTAGTAAAGAACATTTTCTTGTGGAATAGTTGATTGAGATCTACTCTTGTTTCAACTGACCAACCTAGATCATGATGGAAACTTTGATCCCCTTAAGAAAGTCTGAATTACGATTTAGGGCAGACAAGAGGTTTAAGGGGATTTACGCTCTAGTGAGGTCCTAGGAGAAAAAATGGCATGGCCTGGGCGAATAAAATTTACGGCTTCCTAAGGCAACAAAAATTTCCCCTTCATTAAGAGCCTTTAAAGAAAAAATTATGGCTTTAGGGTTTAGGTTTAGACTTTAGAGTTCAGGGTTTAGGGTAATAGGATAAAAATTTCATGGCATAAGGGAATGAAATATGGTGGATTTTCCTAAGACAACCAAATTTCACTTTAAGGTGTTGGGTAGGACAAAATGAATGGTTTAGTGTTTAGGGTTTAGATTTTAGAGTTCAGGGTTTAGGGTTTACAAAACTTAGGGTAAAGTTTTGGTGCCCCTTGGAATATTTAATGAACTTGGAAGTTAGTGAAGAACATTTTCTTGTGGAATAGTTGATTGAGATCTACTCTTGTTTCAACTGACCAACCTAGATCATGAAATCTCATTCATATTATAATCTTGCACAATCTTATTATTGTTAAATTTGGTTACCTTGGGCAACTTCACCAAATTTTAAGAACTTCTTTGATCCCCTTAAGAAATTTGTCATATTGGGATCCCTTAAGAAATCAATTTACGATTTAGGGTGATAGGATGGCTTAAGGGGATCTAGATGTCTAGTGAGGTCCAAATTTAGTCATACTATAGTCTCATTGGTTCCATCTAGCTTTGGGTCAAAAGTGTTTACCCCTCTAATAAAAAAAGTATCATGTTAAAAATGAATCAATCTATACATATCACAAAAATAACAATAATCTTAAATGTAACCCATACTCTAACCATAATAGAATGCTAAATGATCCCCACCCCTAACCATATCCTAACTGAATTGTAAACCTAATTGAAACTTAATTAAATTATAACCTTTACCTAAGCTTAAATGTATTCCTATATTATATTATATTATATTATATTTAAATTAATTTATATTTGTATTATAATTATATTAATATTTATTATATATTCCTAATTGTAACCTAACTATTTACTACAAACCTAATTGAATCTTAAGCCTAATCGTCATTAAAACCCCAAGTAAATTGCAACATTACCTATCCTTAATTGTAATCTTATATTATATTTTATGATATTAAATATTTATATTATTTAATATATTATATTAAATATAATATATTAAATAATATAAATATTTAATTATATTTCTTTTATATGAATCATCCTCCTATTTCTAAATTGTAATAATAGCATGTAGTTCCTCCAAACTATCATCATGTACCTCCTCCCTTTCCCATGTAATAGGTGTACCTTGTAGGTGTTAAATGGTTCCATCTTGGTCTCCTTATTGATGCATTTCTATCCTTCCACATAAATCTATATAGTATCAAAATATAGGTAATTTTATGGTTATTGAATCTCTCTTAATTGCTAAAGAATCCATTATGATTGAGGATGGGTGGATTATTATCTAGGATCACATCTTACAAATCCTATAGAGGTCATGTGGTATGTGTTTCTTAATACATATATTCCCATACAAACCTCCTTCCATGTATTATCTACTCTCCTATATAATAGACACCTTACTAGATTTAAATTTCATATGATATATATGTACCCAAGTGTTTCCAATTGGAATTGCTATAATTATACTTTTATGGCATTCTAGATATTCAAAATAGTTTTCATAAATCTACCAAATAGACCCATTCTTGACATTGAACCTACATAATTTTAGGTATGTCCAATGAAAGAAACTTTACCCATAGCACTCTCACTCACGCTCTCAGTTTTCTTCCAATGATTTAGAACCCTAATGATCATGTCTAATTGTCATAGAGAGTGATCATCCACTCTTCATAAACTTGTAGAAACCAAAAAAAAATTTATATTTTGTGTTCAAATAAGTGAAAACATTACAAAAAGCTCTACTAAATGGTGACAATAGAGGGTTTTTTAAGGCAACCAAATTTCATTTTAAGGTCCTAAGACAAAATTCAAATGCTTTAGTGTTGAGGGTTTAGATTTTACAGTTTAGGGTCTAGGGTTTAGCAAACTTAGGGTGAAGTTTGGGTGGCCCTTGGCATAATTTAGACTTGCAAGTTAGTGTCAATTAGGAGATTTTTTCTAACTAAATTTGCAAACAAACATCAAGATAAACTTTATGAATTTTAACTATTCTTTAACATATTGCTTTCTAATCTAATTATAATTTAACATTGAAACTAAAGTTTAATATATATTGTTTTTTCCATACAAAGAAAATAAAATTTAAAACATTTAAGCAATCCAAATGATTTTTCTTGAGCTAGAAATTACCTAGTTTTCAAAATAATTTGTTCCATTTCAATTTAGGGTTTTAACAAATTTTTTTGTTCCAATTCAATTTAGGGTTTCAATTTCTAAACAATTAGGGTTTTTAATGCATTTTTTTCATTTCGAAATTCAAACTAGGGTTTTTCAAATTCAATTTTCATTTAGTTTGAATTTAGGGTTTCAAAAAGCTTGATTAAGTTGTAAATGCAATGTTTTTATTTCATTTTACGATTTCAAAGGGTTTTGAAATGCAATTTTTTTGTTGTGTTTCAATTAGTTTTCAAATTCAAATTTTTGATTTTAATTGAACAATTTAATATATAGCATCCCGCCCATTTTCAAGCCAGAACACACACATAGCAAATAATTTTTTTTTTAAAACAATACAATTAAACATGCAAGAAACATTAACCATAATCATATAACACATTACATTACACTATTATGCTTAGCTCTTTGGGGCACATGAGGTTACTTCAGAAACAACTAACAATGAAAGTAAAAGATAACAACATAACTATTAATATTATAAACCATGAATAAGAATACATCCAATAACCAAGAGCAAGAATATTAATACATCACATCATACAATCATAATGAATCTCTTTTAACAATTTACAATTGATCCTAACTATTACATCATCATTTTAATATTACATTACAAGCTCTTGATTAATAATTACATCAAATTTCCCAAATGTGTGGGATAATATAAATACAATGAAATATGAATTACAAAGGAACACTGGTGCAACACCAACTGCAGAAATGCTGAGAAGATAGACTGCTGATGGGGAACCTTGGGTGAGAGCATGTTCCACCCAACCATGTAATTATAAATATGGCTGTAAGACCCCGCCTCATAGGTACTTAATACAATCCTAATTTGTTATATGTCTTTCTTGAATTGATGATTAGATATATTATGGATGATAAATAAGGTGATATTTTGGTGATATTCTTGCATTTAATTTTGACATTTTGTTTATTGTCACTACATGAAGGTGGAATGCACTCATATATTGTGAAATGCTAATTGAAATTTTAAATGGATTATTATATAGCTAAAGTATAAAATATTTAGTTAACAAATTTATGTGATCAAATTGTTACTTATGATTGTGTTGGTATTGTGCAGGAAGGTAACGGTGTTAGCATGGGAAGGGTGAACCATCGAGAGAAAATTAAAAGACTCTTCTTGACGGTATAAATTTGACCCCCTTTTAGAGCTTAGAAAGAAACAAAGTTAATGTGTTGGTAGATTAAGGTGTGAGGTTTGATATTAAAAGGATAACTTACTTTTGATCTTTGAGGGCATTTAAAGGCGAGTTATATGGGTTTAAATGGGGTTAGGGTTTAGGAATCCCTATCTAAAATTGAAAATTCGGATGGATCCTTAAATAGGGCTTTAAAGAGGGTTGTTGGTCAATTCCTTGGTTGAGATGCAAAAATAAACCTCCTAGGGTTTGTACCATAGTGGTAGGGGTCAAGTAGGCATACAATAGTGCCCTAAGGACATGATTTGACTCCTCAAAAGTCCTCATAATGAAGAGTGACGAATTTTGAGGAAATGATGGGGTGAAAATATTGAAGGGTTGTCCAAGTGCATGTTCCCCTCATTAATGAGGAAAAGACCTCTCTTGATGGAGGGAGGTACACTCCAAACCTTCCCATCCAAGGGTTTCAATTTGAAACTCCTATATATTTTGGGGAGGAGGGATGATTAGGTGGTTACCCACTTCTCCTTTTGGAGAACTTGATTTGGTTTGAAGTAAAAAAAGGAGAGGAGAAAAGGATTGACCAAGATAGCATGGCATGGAGAGGAAAGGATAAGAGGAGGGCCAAATTTCATCATTCAAGTAAAAAGATAAGTTTTGTTTTCACTCCCACTTCCCTTGTTTAAATTAGGTGGTAAGATGGTGGTATGTTGTATTGTTCATTGTTGAATATGGCAAGTAGAAAGATGGCATTCATGAAATTTCAAGTTATGTTATCTCTATTCCTTTGTGAGATTTGAGATGGCCATTTTACATCATCTTGGGGCCAAAATTATTTCTTGCTCGGGGGTATGGCTAGAGCCCACGAGGCTCCATGACGCCATTACGGTAGGGAGGAGAGCAAGCCTTATTCATATCTGTGTATTCATTGTATTTTTAGTTATTGCATATAATATTGAAAGTTAGTATTTTGTGGTTGTTTTACATTCCCAAATGGGTATTACAAAAGACCCCTAGTTCCTCTCAAGTTTTGAATGTAATTTTCCCAAGAGATCAAAATTGTATGTAAAGAAAATATGAATGGTGGTCATACTTGTTTTGTCACACAATGAGTGACAGAAACAAATGTAAATCCATGTATGGAACAAATATTGGTTGGAAATGTATATATCTAGTTATGAGACTTGCTTATCTTAATTTCAAGTATATTATTTCTTCTTGTTATCAAACTACACATACACCCACATATAGTAAAATGCTCAGGTCTAATATATATATATATATATGGTAAACCAATGAATACATTTGATCATATAAAGAAAATATATGAATGCTTAATTATATTGAAATCAAATATGGGCGGTTAGATAAATTAAGCATACACTACATACTAGAACACGAATCAGTGAGCATGCAGCTCGCAAAAGGATATACTTCCAGATACATTCCTTATTGACAGAATGAAATATATAATTAAGAAGTAATGGAGATTTAAGGAAATGAGTCAGTATGTTTGAAATCATGACGCAATACTAAACAAATAAACAAATGAGGTCCTTAGGGCGCAGTTGTGTGAAGGCCAGCGCGGCACACAAGCCATCCTATGCTGGGAGCCACTGGGAGGGTGGATCGAACCCCCAGTCACCAACCATTCAAAAGGGGTTGCGTCCGACTGTGCATGATGGGTAGCGCCCAAAATCTCTACACAATCTAAAAAGGAGTTGCCAAGTGAGGGGGGGGTTATCAAGCGCACAGGTGAAAACTCTATTGCAACCTAAGTTAATGACACAGGATAAATGGAATTTTCAACGCAATATAGAAAATAGAATTATCAAAAAACGAAATAGCACCATAGTCTGTTCTGCCCACGCTAGTCGGATTCGCTCCTGTAAGGATGGGGTTTTGCAATCCTTCAATTTTATTTTTTTTATTCTTCTCTCTCCTTTGAGGAGAGGAAATTTCTCTCTGTAAAGAAAGAAAAACAGAAAAATGGGGGGTTTAAGAAAGGCATCTTGGTATCCAACTATTAATAAAATTAGGATAGCTTTCAAGTTTTTAGAAGTGAATTGGTTCAGGGGATCTGCCCCTTAACCATGTTGGTAATAATAAAGAAATCAAAACGTACTAAACATGGCAGAAACGCCTTCCTTATGCTTTTGATCAGAAATTTTCGAAGAAATTCTGAAGTGCATAATCTATTTCACTATGCTACAAATGGATATGTAGACGTAAATGTCATCATAGAAAACACAGTCTGTTATCTCAAAATTAATATCATACTTACGTTAATCCTTATGGCAGTGATAGTAGTCACAACCACTGTGACCGCTGTCACGATTCAAAAAAATAAGAAAACATTTCAGAGGCTACTTGTAGTCAATGGAAATGTAGCATAAAACTAGCTGTAGAATATCAAGATTTCCCTGAGCTCGAGGCAAGATTATTGCAATCGTTTGCCAGTAAATATTAATGGCGTGACCAAGTTGGTGGTTAGGTGAGATAATGTCCGTTGTGCGACAGATACCATCATTCATAAATGCTCTTGCTTGGGCATGGACCCCTGCCAAGTAAGATCTTGGCTACATTCATAGTACAGGCAATGACTCATGTTGTTATTAATTCGGGCACAACA
>VDFB02204537.1:0-12758 GCA_007258455.2 Sequoia sempervirens | reverse complement strand
CCACTCTCACCTAGACACTCAAACATAAACAAATCCAAGGGATGTACAACATAACAAGTACATTAGATCACAACAGAGAAGCATACAAGGCATTACCCAACTTGCCATAAATACATAATCAAAATCTCAATGATTCATGTACAACCCTTTTAAATTTCAAAAAAATCAAGGCACTTGCCACATCAAGGCACATAAAAGGAGGAACATTAACCAACAATAAAAATAAACCTCTGGAAGATTCTCAAAAAGTTACACTAGGGTTTCCCCATGAAGGAACTGACAGCAATAAAAGCAAAACCATGAAGAACTATTTTCAATTCAAATATAATGAGCAAATACACCAAAATAAGATCCACAACTCCATTCAACAACACCAACAACTTTGATACGAACTAAATCGGGAATCCAAGGGAAACCTCTATTTTCTCCTCTCGGAATACCCATACTTCAAAGAACCTTTCAATTTGACTCATCAAGTAGAACCATCAATCATGACAAAGTTAACATTAACCAATTTGCCACTTAGGTAAAGAACAAAAGAACACATACTGGTTCCCAACAAATCGCAACATAAATAAAATGAGAGAAAATCTCCAACTCAAAAATCAACTCAGGAAAAGTCACATTGAAAGAATCCATAAAACCACACATTCTAATAATATATCCGTTCATTCAATAAGAAGTAACTTGAAACATTAGTTTAAAGATCAATCATTTCCAACATTTAAGGATAGCACAATATTACGAAGTGAAAATAAAATCTAATGGTTTAAGCCATAAGACACTATTCACAAGTATACTCTTTCAAAAACAAATATATTCCAATTTACACATTATAACAACAATCTCCCTTCGAAGAACAACCCACTCAAACCAACAATTTGATCCTGATATCAATAACAAGTATTTTCTAGAACTATTCTTATAGAAATCCCACAAACCATCTATTAAAAGAATATGAGGGAAATTGACTTAGAAAAGATCATCTAATTTTATTCATTTACATAAACCCTTTGTTTAATTAATCAAAACATTTATTGATTCAACAATCATTCACTAGCCTTTATTGTAATACCCAACTATTTAAAGTTTTCAAATTTATTTACTTCCATTTATCTTATAAATCAATTCTCCCACCTAAACAAAAATAATCCTTATCGCCAATATTATCTACATACATCAACAACATACAAAACTCTACTTTTCATTATTTCTAAGTTAACTATTCCACTTGAAAGTAATCAAATTAAGAATAAACTAATCTATCAATGTTACCCAAATTATCAAAAATTAACATAAGGAAACTTTCTCTAATCACGTTACTAACCTACTCAATAACATATCACATAACTTAACTACCTAATATATCTAATTTTCTAACTCCTATAAATAAATCATTTTCTGAATATAAACACATTAATTACAAAGTCTTAAAGAATAATCCCATATCTTATTAGCACCCTACTAAAGAATCATTACTAAGAATCTCTATAAAACATAATTTCCAATTAACCAAATATTAATAAGTCCATTAATTAACATGTGTGTATAATTCGTCTTAAGTTAAATATCTTATTAAAATAAACCTTATAAGATGAGTTAAACAAAAAGGAATACATTTAAGGGAAAAGTATCCTATAGCATGATTCCTAGGATGTTCGTAACTAGAATTTCAAGAATGCTTAGGGTCAAAAGATAACCTAAGGCTCCCATATCCTAATATGTTAATACTACTATTTGTTCAATATTGAATTGAATCTCTCACTTGCATTTTATGCAACTAACCCTTACTTTCCTTTTTAGTCATAAACATAATACACATATAATTATAATTTTTTTTTTTACACCATTAGTTCCACATTCCCTTAAACAATCTAAAACAATGCAATTACTCTTCCCTTTCATTTATTTTTAATTATCTCTAATTTCCTTTATAAGAATAAATCCAACTATAACTTAATTTCCAAATTTAGTAGATCTAAATTTCTACGAATCTAACCTAATGCGTTAACCTTTCCTTAAGCAATTTTCAAATCTTTAAATTATTATATACACCTTTGATAGAAAATCACTATTCCCTTAACCTAATTCCTCAACAAATCACTTTAAATTAAATTCATCATTTATCATTACCTAAATCAGTAAGGCTGAACGTTTGATTTACATCTCTAACTAACATAAATTATGAATATCAGAAGACTTTTAAGGAAATACAAACAAATACACTTTTGCACAATACAATTCCCATCAATACACTATTTGTGAGCTTAAACCCTAAACTTTAAATTTTAACAGGACCATTTGAGCTTTAGTAAACTAGAAATACAAGAATATGAATTGTGTGACTGGCTCAATCAAATCGGGAGAATTATTTCTTCTAAAGGCCTCATTAAAGGATTAATCAAATGCCATAACTAAGACAGGTTAACAAAGAAATCAGAGAGGCTATTTAATTCTGTACAATGTTTCAACTCTAATTGCTGTGACAGTGACAGGCTGTCAAGGGTTTCAGAGGAACTAATTAATTTACTACACTTTTGCAAGTCTAACGTTGCAGCTGTGATAGTTTTGCCTATGGTTTTAGGGAGATTTTAGAAATTTAGATTACCAGACTATGTGAAGGAGCCCACCTAAGCACTGTATCCAATAACATCAATTTCTCTCAGCTTCGACTGAACAGAGGTAACTGGCAAGGCTAGAAACATTGCGCAGACCAAGAGAATTAAATAATCTGCTCATTGGTCCTCAATTTCTTCACTTGAACAATCTGCTCATGGACGACATCAGAGAAGACACATGAACCAAACTTCCTCCAAGTTTGAGATGGTTACGGTTGCAAAAATGTGAGAGGCCTTAGTTTTGCGGATAACATTTGGGATTTTGATAAAAAAAATCTGTGGATTTATTTAATGCTATACACCCTACCATGTTCAAGCGTTGCGGCTGTGACAGGTTGCCAAGTTTATCAAAAAGTGAATATTGTAATTTGGAAATATCGCTGTCTACTTGCACTATTATCGAACTCAAAATGTTATCTACCAGTCAAAAGGGAAAGATAAATAATGTTCAACTTTCTTTTCTAGACTTAACGCATGTCTGTTTGGTGGCGAGTTTCCAGAGACGTGCTCAGTTTTGAAGTTTGGAAAAATAAATAAATTTATTTTCAAATGCTGCTACTACGATAGATTGAAAGGAGAAACAAGCAGGTTATTTAAAACTTTAAACTTCCTATTACAGAGCAAGAGACCCTATTCACCATAAAAGATTGTGTTAAGAGATGCAGCATTTCCCAACATTTTAAACAAATATACTATTCTAGTGGCAAGTATTGGTAATGCCAAATGAAACAGTCTGAAAAGTAAGCCTGTGCTAAGATAAGTTAGAACAAAAGGAATTGGCGGTTGTGAAGGCCAGAAAATGCAACATAAGTTAGCTCCAAAGCATATACTGAAGCCGCATACTCATTTAATGACGATGATAAAGACGAGGAAGTGAAACAAAACTCAAGGCTGAGATAAGTGGAGGAAGACTCAAAGCATATCAACCATGCTAAACAATTGATTCAATTCCCGAATACGATCTTTAGCAAAAGAAAAGAACAAAAAAAAACACCGAATGCAGTGCTGGTGGCTTAAAACAAACTTCAGTTTATAAAGGCAAGGCCAATTAGGGTGGCAGAAAAGATGGCAACCGATTTTACCCAGTACATAACATAGAACTTAAGGTATTCACTCCTTAGTATTTATCCTTTCACAATTCCTATTAACAACTCACAGGTATAAAAGAAATCAATGCGATGACAATTCGAGATCCTGAACATATTGTGTTGTGTGCACAGGATGTCAGCACCAAAAGATAAAGTTGCAGAAAATATTTATATTGAAATCTACCGAAACCCTTATATATTCAAGAAGACCCAACATGCAGATTAGATGAATGATGAATTTTTTTGCGATATTGCTAGGCATTGACAAAGACTATGATAAAATTACAATTAAAATAAGAACAACTCACCATTCAAGCCTGAATCTACGCTCTGCTGCTTGCGGAATTCTAATCCTCTTTTTGCAAGCCTACCTCCCCGGATGCATCACTTTCCCCCTTATTTTCTTTCTTGGTCAGTTACCCAACAAGAACGAATTCCCAACCACCGAATGCCTTTTTACCTTCCCCATAACCGAAACTTGAATTTCACAATAATTATTTATTTGCATTTTTATTATTTATTTCACAATAAAATCTTATTTTTATTGCATACAAAGTATAATAATAAGGAAGTCATTAATTTTGTTTATTATACTATTTTTATTACTTCCACAATCGTTTATTTATTTATTTATTTAATTATAATATTCAAATTTAATTTATTTAATTCAAATCATGCCAATCTAGTAAAATATATTGGCAATAATATTTACCCTTTACGTCCTTGGGGATAATTACCTTTGAATCAACTAATTATCATCCAATATCATTAAAAGAACAATTAATTTATTTATTTATTAATAATTCTTTACTTAATATTTTATAAAACTAATTTATTTAAGTATTTATTTTCTTTTAATTAACCACTATACCTTTTAATTTTATAATCCTATTTAAATGTCATAATTTGATCAAAAACATTTATCGACCAGAATAAATCAAATGCACTCAAAGTCCAACAATACTTGACCTCACAATGAGTTGAAATGCATTACAAAGCCAATGCAAATGGAGAGGGCACTACAAAATCTAATGGGTCAATTTAATTTTATTTTTAGAAAGCCAAAATTGATGAAGAAATGAAAAAGGGTTTGTAGATGAGACTCTTCCACCCAATATAAATTATTCTTTACTTGAATTTAATAAATAATTATTAGTCTCATTTTCTAAGGAATTACAACTAAAGTCTTGATTGATAGGTTGATTGAAAACACTTTAACTTTCATAAAATGGTATCATATTTTTTGAATCTAAAACATAGCTTCACATCTTCTATGCTTCGCATACTCATAGGATTAAAAAAAAATTGAATTTCATGAAGCCAAGCCATGTGGTCGACATAATGATTTTTATATTTTTAAAAAGTTGTAATAAAAAATTCATATAATTAATTCATTTACTTGAAAATTACAAAAAAAAATGCATCACATTCCTGACATGAGTCCCTCTATCTCTAAAATATTATAAAAAAATATTATCATTTTATTGTATATGTAATGCATGCATTAATCTACTTTTTTTTCCCCAAATTTATATTATCGCATTGAAATTTCCAAATTTTCACCAAACAGACTTTAAAAAAAAAAAAACTTAGTAGTTTAGAAACTTCATTCCACTTTCCAATGATTCTCTATTCTTACATTTTGAAATAATATAGTAGATAACTTCTATTCAAATTTTATTTCCAAGTTAGCTCTTAACTCCCTCGATTTTTTCTAAATTTTCACACAAGCATATGGGCCTATTTTTCCATGATGATCCTGCACGATACCCAATTATTTATTTGAGGAAAAGGCAAGTGGGCACTTAATTAAAATAATTTATATAATCATTTTAATTAAATGACAGGAAATGGGAAAAGAGCATTAAATAATTAATTTGAGTTTAATTATTTAATAAAAGAGGGACATTGGGAGATAATTAAATAATTTTGACAATTATTTAACTATAGAAGAATTAAAAGATTAATGAATACTTAAATAATTAATAATTATTATTTAACTATGACGAATGATGGTAAGCAAATAATTAAATAAATGGTAATTTATTTAATTATTTAAGAATGGGGGAATTAGTGAAAATTAATTTTATTTAATTAATCAAGATAAATTAAAGGTTAGGAAGTGAATTAATTAAATAATTAAAAATTATTTAATTAATAAAGGAATGTGATCAAGAATAATTAAATAATTAAAATTATTTAATTATGTGGAGGTGAAGGCCAAGAAAAATGACACTCGCAAACTAAGACATTTTCAGTGTCTATAGTTTCAGGTCCTATGGATCTGGAGGGTGCTAATAGAGTGTGTATCTTTCTTCAAACAAATTTTTTTGTGGTTTAGTGCCTCAGAAGTCATTTTCTTGAGTTATAATGTATGACAAAGTTGTTTGAGTGTATTGGGTGTGTACATTCTTTAAGTGAAAGTTGTTGTGAAGGAATTTATTGGATTTCAGGGTTTTTTTGAAATATTCTAGATTGTGTTTAAATGTTATATGGCATATGTGAGTCATCTTTGGACTTGAGGAAGTGTGTACTTAAGTGTTAATGGTGTTAACATAGGTTCAACCGACCTTAGGTGTTTACACTACTTCCAAAGTTGCTTTGATATTTATGGAAGTGTGGTGTGGCATTTATGAGTGAATTTAGGTCCTAGCTAAGGTGCGTTGTGTCCACCTTCATTCCTTTCCACTGTGGGAATGTTTTGGTGCCGACCTAATTTGAATTTACATGGTTGGGGTGCATAGCCAACCTTGGAGAATGTTTATAAGGTTGAAGATGATATAAATATGAGTTGAGGTGTTGAGGGATGATAAGATGGATGAGTATTATGTGAATTGTATAGTTTTAGGGCGCGAATTTGTGAAGTGTAGTGCAAGCTTTCATATGTTAGATTACTTAATGCAATGAGAAGAAGGTGTCTTCGATTCTTTAGATAGACTATGAAGTTGTTGGTGATGTTGTGGCGGTTTTTTCTATTGCTTTGAGATATATTTATCATTGTAACACTCTTCTCTATCTTCTTTTCTATTATGGTAGTGAGCCTTTCTTTCTTTGGGCATTGAACCCTTTGGAAGTAAGCCATATTGTATTCAGTTTTGATATTACTTTATATTATGAGTTAATCCTCACCGTTGCTTTTCCCATTTTGGGTTTTCCACGTAAATATGGTGTTTTCTTGTCTTACAGAGGACATCAACCAAAACTAATCAATAGAAATCAAAAGAAGCTGAAAATGTTTTTGTGTGATGTTGATCGTGCATTCCCTTGGATGCTCCTGCATCAAGAAATTTTTCCAAAATTAATTGGGGTATTTTTGTTTATATTTTTAAATTTTTTGTTGAAAAAATTATGAAATTATATATTTAAAGTTGCGTAAAAAATGTATTAGAAAGGATATTTGTTAAAAAAAAAATCCAAACTCCTTCACTCTGTACAGAATATCCCTATTTTGATGGAAGTAGAGAGGCACAAATACAAAGAGCTTATGGTCAATGTATTCCTATGCTCCATGGGGACGCCATTCTGTTTTTCCGCTTCCCGTAGATTCCGCATAGAAATGGGGACGCTTAGGAACGCCCCCTCGTCATTCCCTTTTCCTCCAAGCACCCTGCATGACTTATAGGAGAGACTTTTGGCAAAGGTAGGGGATGTAGGCAATTTCTAGAAGTAACCAAACTTCCCAAACTGTCCCTCCTCATCTCATAATTCCCACGGGCACTTCTAGAAGTACCCTATGGCCCAGCAACAAAAAAAATACATTTTTATAAAAAATTAAAGTTTTTTAAAATGAGAAAAAGGCATGGGCGGGCCCACAAGGGACGCCCCATGCCACTTAACCTAATTTATGCCTTATATATGCCCTAAAATAGTTTACATAAAATATAATAGACTTTAAAATGGCATTCATACATTGATCTGATTATCAAATTCTGAGTTTCATTTCCTTAAATTTTACTGTCATAAAATGTTACAATATAGCTACAGCCTTACACATTCAAACTGGAAACTAATATGGACAGATTTGCATATATATGATGCTGAGAATGGGCTACAGCAGTGAGGAAACTACAGATAACTAACTGATTGAATAACAACAGCAACAACAATTTACAGATAATTATATATCTCAGACCAGACCTGGAATAAGCTCACGCCTGGGCCAAATAGTCACTGGAATCTCCTTGCAAATGAGTGTAGGTCTGAGTAATCTTCATGCCAAGGCATATCCCACTCCAAGTGACCAATATTCAAGCTAACTAGGCACAGATATTCACTCACAGCCACTGTGAAAGGATCCATGTCTACTCACTGTTCTGAACTACGAGCTCACGTTGATATTAGAAACCTCTTCAAACCCAGTTGCTATGCCCAATATAGTAAAATGAGAAAAAGAAACTCATTTTTACATTTGACTTGTGAAGTGAAGGAGAGCAAAAGAAGAGCAGTTGAGTGAAGGATCGCCAAACTAGTTAGTATCGTCAGACTCCAGCCTTACGTTGGGATGTTAATCCCAAAGATGCTATGCAGATTGAGGAGAATGCACACGAGGGATTGGTTGGGGTTCCATTGGTTGAGGCAGATCCTTCTATTGACATGGACACTGACACTAACTTAGACTCGAGCTCTAATGGCGAGGGCGATGCTGATTTAGACCTGCCTTATGCTGATTAGGGACCTTGGACAACGATATATTTTCTTAGTTTTATGTTTAGCATGTCATTTCATAGTTGAGACTTAGAGCCTTTGGGCATTTTGGTTATAATTATCAGACTTTTATATGATACGTGTGCACATTGATAATGAAAAGCATTTGAATTTTGTTAATTTGTTTGTCGATTCTCATGTGAAATCTCAATTCAAGTCTAATGATATGTATTAAGCTTATACAAATGTCTAGAATGAATGCTTTATCAATGTTATGCTATGAACATTTGAAATTTCTATATATTTTTAAAAAATTCCCTATTTTTTTATCAGCCGTCCCCTAAAAAATGACCCAAAAGTACCCCCGTACCAGAAACTCGTCCCGCCGTACCGGGTACTCCCCGTCCCCGAAACCCCGTGGAGCATAGATGTATCTCTATTAAAATTATCCTTTTTAGTGCTCATAAAAGGTAAAGCTAATGATTGATATGTGGCATGCTACAATAATTGTAAATGATAAAATTTGAATCATAAATAATAACAATAAAATGAAAGTATAAATTCACACTTTAAAAATCACTTACTGAAGCTCAAGATCTTGGCTCAGAAATTATTAATAATTATAATCATCATAACAAAGACCTTGATTTGCTCCATTGTGGGTTTCTTTTGAAAGTAACAATAACCATGAAAGGACAATGATATTATGAATGATAATGATAAAATGCTCAAAGATAAATGATACATAATGCTTGACAATGATAAAGATAACTTGATTGATAATGATAGCTTTCTAGTGCTTGATAATGCTTGATAGTGATCTAGCTAATGTTCTAATGGATATGAATGAATGAAGACTTTGTATTTATATGCTTCACTTAATATTTGATCAATGGTGGAGATTAATTAGAAAGATCAATGGATATGAAAATTCATGATAGGGTATGAGCTATAATTTGAATTTGATGGAGGGAAAGTTAAAATAATTAAATAAATAAATAAATTTTATAAGGACACAATTTTGGAAATAAATAAATATTTATTTATTTATTTTAGAAGAAAATATTTAATTTAAATAAATTATTTTAATTTATTTAATTTGAGGGAGGAGTGTTAGCTAATTAAATATAGAGGACCAAAGATAATTTGAATTTTATTTTATTTAATGTTGGAGGGAAAATGATCTAAATGGTGAATTAATTAAATAATAAAAAATTATTTAATTATTATGCATAGAAAAGAAGAAATATTAAATTAATTATAGATAGAAGAATTAATAATGATAATGATGAAAGAAATGATAAGATTAAAATGAATTAGTCATTTTTTAGGTGTCTACAACAACATTTTCTTTTTGGATGAACTAGATCAAGATTTTTTAGATGGATGGAAACCAAAATAAATAATAGGAGGAGAAGAAGAAAAAAAGAGAATAAGGAAGAGAAAAATAATATGACAATGAAGATAAATAGAATGTGAAGGATAAAATTGCATGCACTTTACCTCCAAGGAAAGAAGATTAAATTCTTCCATTTCATGGAGGTATTCAAAATATAATGGTTATTATTTCTATAAACCACATTGCAACAAGTATAGATTCATCAACATGGAATTAACCAAGAAACTATAGGTACACACAAATAAGTCAAGGATAGTGAAATAGAGGGTAAGGATATTCAATTTTCAAAGATTGAAACTCTAAATATATAAATGTGTTTTATGTTCAAATTATATTCTCTTGATATTGATGGGTTGGATATTATGTTTGGATATCCTTGGTTAAATTCTTTGTAGACAATAAACATTAATGTGTAAAATAAGTTCATGAATTTTTTGTATAGAAAGAAAAAATTGTATTCGATGATATTACACATTATAAAAACCAATTAAAGGCCAAGGATGAGAAATATTAAGATTCTATTGAATAGTATATCAATGAATTACAGGAGAAAAAAAGTGCAAAAATGGTGAAGAATCAAAGAACATTGTGTGTGTGTGCATCCAATATAATTATGAGAAGAAAGAATCATGGAGGCAAAAAAAACGGCTGAAATTAGGTAGCCCAATCATGGGATCCAAATAGAATCAAATGAGAACTAGAACAATGAGTGACATCATATAAGTAATGGGTTTTCATGGTAGATATAGAGGATTTACTATGGTGATCAATGGAATCAAGTGGGTACAAAAAAATATGGATCAAGGATGGGATATAGGTGTTGTTAAGCTAGAAACAATAGAAAGATTAAATATTGATGGCCATTTTAACACACTCACCAACTCGGATAAGATACTAGGCATCTCACATTTCTCAAAAAGAAGTCAAATCCCATGATGGAAAATTAATATCCCAAGATCCCTTATGGCTAGGTCTTGGATTGTGAGATAACTTAGTTGTTCATTTTGTTTTCCGGTAAATCAAAGGGAGTTACAAGTAATTATCTCCTTTGTCAATATTTAAATAAGGTTATATTTGTGCAAAGATCGACACTTTCTAAACTCCAAAAATTAGTTCCCCGATCTTACATTAACTGAAAAATACTCTTTATTGTTGGAAAAAATAATCTCTTTCATCAAATATATGATACTCATGATAAGTTGAATTTTAAACTAACCAAAAGAGTTATAAAATAGAAAAATAAAGGGGGAGAAAATGAAAGGGCTAAGAGATCCTAACATAGAACTTTATTGTAATGTTTGGATACATAAGTAGATAAATCCTAAATTTACTATTTCTTACTTTAACCAAATAATTCTACAAGATTAAGCATGTGGTGTGATGTGGCTGAGTAGGTGGCATTGTTGTTCTTAAGCACTAGTTGGGGTTCCAAACCCCATTGGGGCAAGTTATTGTTGAGAAATCGGTTGTATCCTGCCTATAGGCCCGGCCAAAAGCATTTACCCCTTAAATAAATAACTTAAACTAAATAATCTCATAATATCACAAGAAAATTGCTATCTTATAAGGAACTCCAAGTCATGAAATAAAAATAAGTAAACATCCAATAGCAATAAAAATTAACAAAATAATCTATAAAATTAAATAAAATGTTTAGACTAACCACATAAAGCAAACTTGGAAACTGTGAAAAATAAATCCAATGGTATGAACACAAGATTCATCAAAATACTTATCTCTTTGATAAATATGTAAATAAATATTTCAAATCCAAAGTAGCTTAATCTATTTGAAATAGTCTCTTTCCATCCCAAAAATCCCAAATAGTTGACTTAGGAAACATGAATGAAATGATTACATAAGCTAAATATCTTGGGCATCTCTAGTCCTCAAATAAATTCCAAACTAGCTTAGAAGCTAGGAAATCCCATTTGGAAGTCTTATAAAATGATTTTCTAACCTTATAGTATGGAAAAAAATGTCCAAATCTTTACAAAGAGAAATATGTTGCCTTTATAGAGGAACAAAACATCCTCAACAAGATCTAATGGCTTATATGAACTTTGACAACCATCATCATAATTTTTTTAAGTACTAATCATGAAAGAATAGTTTTAGCAACAACAATGCATAGGGCATGGGAAATCCTACAAAATTTATAAGTTTGAAAATATGGAGTAGGATGAAAGTTTTTTTGACAACTAAAATAATCCATAACATTGATGGTGGAGTGAGATTCTTCTTTATTATATTATGAAACTACATGAAATCCACATCTTGGGATGTGTAAATGGATTGTCAAATGGTAAAATCCTCTAGGGTAGTTGTAGGGTTTGAATCCAACGATAAATGGTGCCTTGAAATTCCTCGAGATGATTTTCATAACCACTACATTAATGGACCTTTGTGCAATTTATAAATCACACCTTCCTACTCAAAGTCACACAACATCCAAAAGGAAGTCATTATATCCACTTCAAAACAAATAAATTAGAATTTTTTAGGAGTTTTAAACAATTTGAGAGATTTTTTTAGAGATCTAGACTCTAGGACGTTATAGTAGATTTACTTTATCCCATCAAAAGTTTTCAAACCTTGAATTTATTTTAAAATTACCCTTAGAAAGTATTTGTGAATATTTGAAGGAGAAGTGGACATTGAGATGTCTAAGAATAGATCTAGAAGTAGGGACTAACTCAATAAATATTTTCATTGCTTGTTGGAACTTTAGGAGATTTTTGAACCTTATCAACGTTTTAACAATTTAGCTAACTTTAAAACTTGTCAATTTTGCTTTTCCTTGATTGCTTTCCTATTGGAAACTTGTTAGGATTTTGAAGGTTCTATGAACAAGTGAACCTTTGAAATTATTATTTATTGTCTCTTTAGGGGTTTTATAACTTTAGAACTATCTAATGAAATTTTTTAGAAGTCCTCTTTTGCATCATAAACATGTTTACAAAAATTTAGAGGATAATTATACTTTTGTAAGTTTTAACAAAGGTAGGT
>VDFB02204536.1:0-10282 GCA_007258455.2 Sequoia sempervirens | reverse complement strand
TTATCAATAGTAATATGTACCATGACATCATGAATCTTGTTTTGAGAAATAAGTACGTCAAATAAGGATTTAATTGAATGGATAATTTTCCATTAAACTAATCAAAGATAAATTGAGCATGTTTCATAAAAAAATTCCTTATTTAAAATGCTACTTTATAGATGTCTAAAAAATAATATTTTTACAACATAAATCATAATAAATTATACAATTATAAATATTAAATTTAAAAAAAAAATAGTAAACAATAGATTAATATAAATTATTTCAGTCCAACAAAATTATAATAATACTTTAAAATTGTTAAATATGTTTATGTAAAAATAATATTTATTAAATTTTAAAAATTAATTAAATTTTCCAAATTTTTAACATAAAACTTCAATTTCAAAATTCTCGAATGTAATCAATACAATTAAGGGGCTTAAAGAAACAAACAACAAGTGACACTAAATCATTTGAGGATCTACCATGTGGAGATATGGAGAGTAATACTCAGTGGATAAGTACTTTGTAGTTGTTGTAGGTGACTTAGGGATTCACATGTGACTATATATAGGGGTACTGTAGGGCACATCCATTTATTATTGTAAAATGTAAAATGCATTTTCTAGACACTATGTTTTTAATTATTTTAAAATATAAAATGTATTAAAGAAAGACTTAGTGCATATCATATTTGTAAATAATTTTGTGTAAATTTTTTTTTTAAAAAATTATTTAAAACTATTTTTGTTTGTAGAAATAAAAGAAGTGATAAATAAAGTATATATTCTTCATATGAAATTTTAATGTTGAAACTTAATTTGTAACATGGTTATTAATTATTTCACTTTCTTAATCTTTAGCTTTAATGTTCACAAGTAGTTGTTCCCCAAATTTTATAGTACATTTGACATTAAGAATATATAATTTATTTAATATTTAAAAAATAAGTAAAATGTAAAAAACTATTTTATATATATAAATCTATATATTTTAAATCAATCTTATGCAATAAATTTAATTATAAATTTAATAAATTAAGTTATATTATATCCGACACAGTTTCATTTACAAAAAAAATATTATTATTAATGCGATACGTGCCCTTTGATGATTTTTCTAATCTTCCAAAAAATAATATATCTATCTACTCTTCAAAGTCATCTTAATCATTAATTTTTGTTTAAAAAGAATATAGCTTTATTGATTTATGTAGAAAATTATATATTATCACAAAATTGTAACTACTGCATAACCCCAAAAGGACACAATAATTATAGCACAATTTTTTTTTTTAAAGTAAGTAAACATAACATACATGTAATACACATTAAGACATGACATGAATTTCATTTAATTAGATTCACTAACACATAAATCCCTTGGGGTACACGAAGAGTCATTACGAGACTTAGATCCACACAACAACAATAAAGAATAAAACCAAAGATATAATTCATAACAAAGTAAACATTAACAAATATAACACATACATGCTAAAGCATTGATAAGAAACCATCTGTGTACATAAATACCACATATGCATGATTAACTTCACACATTGAATAACAACTGCAAATAGCCACATAAGGTTTAAGGTTACAGTACATTACAATACAATGTTCAAGAAGTACAATGATACAAAAGTGTTTCCAAACATAAATGGAAACCATACACAAGATAACATGATGCACAATATCATAACTGGCTCCAAGACAGATACAACTCTAGAGTCGCCGCAACAGCACTAATCTGCACCTCTCGATCCTCGACTGGGGACCCAATGGGGTGCTTAGCACGTTCCACCCGACCATGTGAGTCCGAAGACCCACCCCCCGTGCTAGGAGCTGACAAGAAGAGTCCACAACCAAGAACATCCCAACATGGAATCACAAGACTCACAACATACAAAAGTATCATAAAACTCAAGAATTGCAACAACATCCAAGAGTCAACATAATAAATTAAGATCACAACTCCCATCACATAAATCAAAGCAATGACCAATAAACAAGTAACCAAAGGAAGATCCAGAAACACTTCTAAATCAAACTGAATTAATAAACATAATACAATTCCAAATTGCAATTAGACAATATAATAACATCATATCACGGTACCAAAAGAGTACAAGGTCATAAGTCAAATATCAATGAGATCATACAAGACCATAAAGTACACCAAAGATATATTAAGGCAATAATCAATTTAAATCAATTCAAACAACAATCTAAACCAACTCCCATAACCTACTTCTAGAGGAACACAATAAAGTAAAACACAACTAGGGGAGAGTGTCATCGCATAGCCTACATGGGTTCTCCTGGCCCTTCCTCCAAACTGAGGCGCCGGCCCCCATCTATGGATCTCCTGGCCCTTCCTCCTACTTGAGGCGCCGGCACCATAGGGTAGCTCATGCGGAGCCATAGACCTCTCGTGATGACGAGGTCACGACCTTGCCAACCACGACCTTCTCGGCCTTCCATTAGTCTGCGAAAGCACTAATGAAGATGAGGCATCCATTTTTTTTAATCTTATAATGATATTACTACCCATCCCACCTAAGTTAATTATTAGGTTTTCACTTGATTACTAACTCACTCGTGGGTTCTCCTGTGCTCTTCCCCTTACGCGGGGTGCCGACCCCCATGAGGAGCCACTCTCCCTAGAGACCCAACAACATAAAAAACCAAGGGTTGTACCATCATAATTTGATCAAAGAATCACAACATAAAAGCGTGCGAGGCATTACCCATCTCGCTAACAAGTACAAAATCAGAGTCCCACAAAGTTCCGTACAACCCTTTCAAAATAATGATACCAAAACACTAGTCACGCCAAGGGCACATAAAGAGAGAACATCAACTGACAATCATCTCAAGCCTCTGGAAGTCAAAAGAATGTCAACCCACAAATAAGGTAAAATAAAGCAATACGGTCCCAACACAAAAACTTAACATACGAACATCTCCTCAACCAAAAGGACTCAAGCGGGTGACCGAAATAATAAGGATCCATCAAACTCATTCGTTGATCAAATGTGAACTCAATAAATAAAATCACCTAAGAAAACCAAACAACTCAAGAGATACATCGAAATAAATTCATCATAATAATCATTAAACATGGGGATACACTTAATGAACAACAATAAACAAACAAACACTTTCTATCCATCCGCAAGGACCAAAATTCTAATCACAACCTTATGACACAAAAGAGCTCCCTCCATAAACAAAGCTCAGATAAAATAAAATACATAATCAACTTGTTACAAATCAACCGGCTCAAACCATCAAATCAATCATGAAACAAGTAAGCATCCTTATAAAGAATTTACGAAAAAGGGAATAAGGAAATAGTCATCATTTAGAAAATCATTTATTTTACATAAACCCTACATTTATCCAATTATACACAAACAACTCTTACAACTATCAATTCTCTGCATTACCAAAATAAAATTACGCTAACCAAGAATTTTTCATATCTTCAATCCCTATCTACTTTATAAACTTATAAATATAAAGCAATCACACATGAATGAATATTTATACAAAACTGTTCATTTCGCATAATAATTCCTAGGTCTCAAAAATAAATATAAAAGATTCCATTACCTATTTGCCAAGAATATCCATTAGCCAATCATAATCAAAGAATATGTTTATGACGTTATACTTTCTTCCTATTTAAATTAATTCTTCTAATTGACTTAATATTACTAATTCCATCATTTGCTATAACCATCATCCACCACATTAATCTTGATGTCATTTCTAATGTAATTGAATTCTCTAGAATATTGCAATATTTATAATTAATTTATTATGCAAATAATCTAATCACTAATTCTCATAACAAATAAAAAGGAAACACTAAATCTAATGACTAATTTATAGATAAGCATCTATATAAATATGCACATTTACAATATACATATATCTCTATTCTTGCATATAAACATACTGAATATAGAAGAACGATCCCATACAAGCAATTATACGCCTCTCAGAAATACATAAACACAAATACATAAACATGTATATATATACATGAATATAACTATATCTAATTACGTACAATTTCATTCATAATGATTGAGAAGAATGCGGTGAAAGAAGTTAGTTCAGGCTTATAGATGGGTTACCCATCTGAGGAATTTATGTTAAATCATAAAACTTATAACTATCCTATTATATTCAAGCGCGGTTGAGACAAGTCGGCCAAGGAATTAGAGGGATTATTTAAATCATGATCAAGTGCGCCACAGTGACAGGTGAACAATGAAACCAGAGAGACTATTTAATTTCTTATACCTTTGCAAGTCTAAACGTTGCAGCTGTGGTGGTTTGCCAATGGTTTCAGGGAGGCTATTTAATTCTGTACAACGCCTCAACTCTAAACGCTGAAACTGTGACAAGTTGCCCAGTATAAAAGAAAGTGAATATTGGAATTTGGAAATATCGCCATCTACTTGCATTATTATCAAATCTGACTCGACAGAAGGAAAGGAGAAAGGTGAGGTACAAATACGTGACTTAATAGAAGGAGAATTAAAGTTTTCAGGTGCAGCAATTGTGATAGATTGCCAGTAGAACCACACAGGTTATTTAAAACTATAAACTCCCTATTATAATCAAGTGCTACAGCTGAGACGGGTTGACAAAAGATCAGAGAGATTATATAAATTTAGATTACCAGAGTTATGCGAAGGAGCTCAACTAAACACTGTAACCAATAACATCAATTTCTCTCAGCTTCGACTGAACGAAGGTAATTGGCAAAGGCTTGAAACATTGCGCAGACCAAGAGAATCAAATAATCTGCTCATTGGTCCTCAATTTATTCACTTGAACAATCTGCTTATTGACGGCATCAGAGAAGACACACGAACCAAGCTTCCATCAAGTTTGAGATGGTTACGGTTGCAAAAAATGTGAGAAGCCATTTTCCTTCAGCCTTGAGGATAACATTTGGGATTTGATAACTTCCAGAATAGTCATTAAAGATTTGATCATTCGAGATTTTACTCCTTCCCATCAATCACAATTTCTATTTTGATGAATTCAATCTCAGTTATAAGCAGCTAATACTAAATGTAGTTTCCATTATGAACTCTTAATAACAAACTTACTTAATGAAAAATTCCGATAAGCTGGAGCCAAATCTAACTATTGCTGGAGTAACAGAGGAAAGTGAGGAGGATAATAACGGCTTAAGAAACTTCCGAGAATGTAATTGATAGGAGAGACAAGACATTAGATCACGGAATACAATGGTTGCAGGAGACGCATCAAACGGATAAAGACACACTCCTCGACAATGTTAGAATCATTTTTCACAAAGGGAACGGATACAAGCGAAATTACTGATACATGCACAAGGAATTCTGAGATAAAATTTTAGGAGTCTTTAATATGCTTAAGACTTTCTAACTTAATGCACAACCATAAGAGAAGTATGATAATAGCTCATAACGATTAAAGTAAAGATTTGCCATTCATGAAATATTGATAATGCTAAACTAAAATCTTAAAATCTCTTACTTGTGTGAGCTACGCTTCCCCCATAGATTTCTTCTAGGATGCCATACTATGAGGCATTGAAAGCCCAATTCACCTTAATCCAGAATGACCCTTCCTCCTTTCATCATCCCCCAAGAGCTACGATACTCCTATGCTCGCAATAGCTGAAGTTGAAGATGCTGCCAAAATTCCCCCCATATGATCTGGAAATCTTTGCTAATAATTCATTTCATGGTGTCTTTTCCACTCCCCTCGGAGAACCGTTCAACTTCCATCACTTATTATGATTTCTTTGATGGTATCTTTTACACTCCCACTAGGAGACCATTGCACTTCCATCAGTTACGATTGTATGCCAGCCACTACCCATATTCATTAATTTATAATTGACTCTCAAATAGATAAATATTTAATAATTTAATTCTTTCTAATATCTTCTCATTTTTAAATTTATTAATCAAATTTAATCATTAAATAATAATTACCTTTCTTCATCTAATCCGATCATTTTAAATAACTAACTCCCAAAGATAATTAAATTAACGTTTATTATTAAATCAAATTCTTTATTTAATTCCAGTTAAAACAAGTAACCTTATACTTAATTTTTTTATTAAACAATTCCAAACATATTATTAGTTTTATCTCATAACCTTCAAATTAGATTAGATAATAAAATCACCACATCATCATGACATTACCAACAACTTACTTGACATCAATGCACTACAAAAATAGGTTCAAAGAAGAAAAAGAAACAAAGAAAAAATGTTACCTAAAACTTTTAAAATTATCTTTTATATAAATCAACATAATGCTAGATATCTCATTAGAGGTAGAAGTTAAGAAACAAAGAAGAAAACCATATAACTATGATGAAAGCTTCTTTTTGACTACTCACTGAAATAAGTTTTTTTGCAAAAATATAGTGTTGAATTATTAGATCCAAATATTTGTCATTGTGAATGGAGTGATGTAGCCCAATGTCCATACATGTGGGGTGATATATTTATGGAAGACACATTTTATTCAGTAGGTTTAAACCTAGACCGATATATGTGGGTACATGATAGAAATGGAAGGCAAATGTACACTTGAATTTAAATTCCGAACAGAGTGTGATAGTCTGAAATAGTTCTCTAATCCATCAACAGATCAATCACGAGCATTGTCGAATTAATAGGCATTGAGTGAGGTGTTGTATGAAAGGGAAATGAAACGGTGAGAAATCAATGCAATCACAATAAATTTGTCAAATGTAGAATCATTAATGACAATTGTCAGAAATCATTTGTGCATAGCCATTTACAGATTGCAACATCCATCAATAAGAGGAAAATAATAAATGAGTTATTTTGAATACACTTCTTTTAGAGATTAAAGTGCCTTTGGGAATATAGTGGTACTAATAGTACTACAGAAAAACTAATCTATGATTAAAGGAGTGGTTGTTTATACTATACATCTTATACAAGTTCTTCCCATGTGATGAAAAAAATGTTAGTTTTATAGACAAATCGAATATATCACCTGGTTGTGCATACAAAATGCAGCATATTGAAAGACCCAACAGAAACTTGAAGCAAATTGTTTTTAAAATTGTTCCCTCCATTCCAATTAAAATGGGAATGCTTTGCAACTAACAAATCTGTGATTGATATTAAATGTTGTCTTATACACTTGTCAACATTTTGTTAAAAAACATGAATACAGATTATTGACTATTGACTATTGACAATTGACTATTCAATTAACAACCCATAATCATGAGTCAGGTATCTAGTTGAGAAAGGAAAAACAATCAATTTAAGAAATTATTTTGAGTATAAAATTCTTCATATTATTCTAACTTGATAGACACGTCAAGCCAGTACATTGTTTTAGTAGGAAACACATAATAAAGTTGGATGAAATGAACAGGATTTCCAGCCCAGTAATTCCTCCATTGGGACAATTTCTCTACTGGGACAACAGACTAAATCGAGTAACTGATCAGTCACGGACGCCATGAATTAATTGACATTGAGTGAGGTGTTGTGCGAAAGGGAGATGGAACGGTCTCTAAAATGAGAAATTAATACAATCACAATACAGTTGTCAAATGTAGAATCATTACTGACAATGGTCAGAAATCATTATTGCGTAGCCATTAACGCATTACAAAGGCAAAGAATAAAAGAATAAATGAGTTATTTTGGCAATGAGTGACTGACCACAATTCTTTCAGAGATTAAAGTGCCATCCTCGAAGGTGTGTCCAGCTCAGTAATGGATGAAACGAATAGGCTTTCCAGCCCAGTAATTTCTCCATTGGGACAATTTCTCTATTGGGACAAGAGACTAAAACGAGTAACTAACTCCATTTATTACACACTGGCTTTCACGATTCCTCTGACCTACTTTCCTGGAAGCTACGTCTTTAATCTCTACTTCTTTGACTATTAATAATCTTTCTACACTTTAAACAGGAGCCTTTTCTTTGCGTTTAGTCCCTTGACCTCATATTTCGATAGGGAAATCTTCTCATGTATTCGTCTTTTGGTAAGCTATGTCATAATATAAGTATTACCAACTTTAGTGCTGCACCACAAGAATGTATGGTCCCACTCTCCCAGGTGAATGTATCGAATGAATGCATAAATCGTACAAGAGAATGAACACTGTAATGCCTCTTCCTTTTAGCGAATGTCAGCTTTGTTCATATTTATTCGATATTTTAATTTGTATAATTTAAAGGTCATGTATTTCATACTCTTTAAAAGGGAATACAAGAGTCTTATATTGCGTTGGTTTTTAAGTACAATTAGTTTGATTTTTTTATTTTATTAAAATTTATTTATTTTAGTAAATCTTTTCATTTTTAATTTTTCAAATTTTATTTTCAAAATTTAAAGATTTATATTCATTTTTGTTGTCTATATTTTTTAATTTTAAAAAAAAATTGTTTATTTTAAAATATAATTGGAATACTAAATTATTTTTAAACAAAGTTCACTTGAATTTTTAAATGGTTTTTCATTTTGTCAATCAACAAATTTTCATCAAGGTTAATTATAATGAGTTATCGAACTTTAATCATGATATACATGTGGATAAGTACAATCTTTTTTTAGTAGACAATTACTTGTTGAAGAGCTTGCTAATGTCACTTCTTCAACATAATTATCTACATATTTTTATAATTGGTTGCTCAAAGCTCCTTTACATACATAGATTCTTCATGACATTAGTACTATGGTCACCTCTTCCTTTTTGCAAGGTGCATCTTCTCTTTGTAACCCTCTCAATCTTGCTCTTTCATTTTCCCTTCATCCTCTCACCTTGAGGTAGATCCTCTCATAATGCCTACATCTCTTGTTGTCACTTCTAGTGTGACCCCCACCTCTTATGTTCCTCTAGTACCATTTCCACCTCTTCTTCTACAAGTGAACCACTTCTCTATAATCCCACTAGTTTTGCTTCTTCATCTATGTCATGGAATAGTTATGGTGAATGAGTTTATACTAGGTATTATTCGATCTAGAAGGAAGGAACTTATGGAGATACAAAGCAAGAGAGATGGTTCACTTAGAGATGACCTTGTTTCCAAATTCATGAAAAATTTTCTCACATATACTCATAATTTAACTTAAATTGAAGAGAGAGCTATATAGACTGAAAAATCTTATCGATTTTTGAGAAAGATGATTGTTAATTTTATGCTAGCAAGCATAGATACATCTGCATCTTTTAAATGGTTCTTTTGGGTCTTGTCCTCTCATCCCATAGTAGAAGAAGGCATTCGCCATGAAATTTTGGAGCTCTTAGCAAAAACAAAAAAGCATAGCAATATGGATGCAAATGCTAATAAGGGTGTTATTTCTAGCTAGAAATAATTTAGAGATATGGTGTACTTGCATAAAACTAGCTGTGAATCTTTGTGTTTGTATACTTGAAAGCTATTATAAACACAATATATTGAGTGTATGTTAAAAGTGATAAATTTTGGTGGTCTTAACATATTAATTAATATATTTATTAACTTTAATTAGTAAGAGGCATCTAACAATTAATTTTTATGGTTTCAAAATAGTTGGTAGTTTATTTGTTTAATTTTACATTTAAATTAGTTTTAAGATTATATTTACCTTTCATGCTTATAATAGTAATTAAATTTATTAAACACTTAATATTTAGTTATTTTATGAGTTAGATTACAATTTTAATTTCTATATATAATTATTAAGATGCATAACTAGTTTTTAAAACTTAAACATATTTATTATATTATACATGGTTAAGGGGTTATTCATTGCTATATGATTTCAAGTATGTCAAAATTAATATTTTCCAAAATAAGATGAAGTAACCCAAATAATGTTGTAGTCATTTTACATTAAACATGGTAGTATAATTCATTAAATAAATTAAATTATGAAATTTAAAATTATTAATTTATTCATTTTAATATACATAAAATGTGGTATATGTGTATGTGGATGAAACACGCAGGGTAAGAATAACTCCTCTACTACAACCTTTGAAGTGAGTGTGTGCAATCAAAACCATAACATGGGTATTTATAATTTTTAGAATCAAAGGGTTTAGACTATGTAGCGACATGGATGAGGCACTATGAGTAGTACTATATCCTCCATGCTATCTAATATTGTGTTAAACTACCATATTCTCTTGTTTTCAAAATAGGGGAACATACCTAAAACCACTAACCATCACATATACTACTTCAAATGATGACCTTTAAAAATAAAATTATAATTCAAAATTTAA
>VDFB02204534.1:0-12186 GCA_007258455.2 Sequoia sempervirens | reverse complement strand
CATTTGACTAAAATTGTGAGATTACAAAACCATATCCCCTTATTTAATATTGAGTACTTAATTTATTCATTTTCCCTAATATTAAATAATTACATTTTTAGCAACTTAACTTATGTCCCAATGTTACATACAACATAAGGTGGCCCAAAGAATAATTACATTAAATACATTATGCAAGGTGTACAACACACCTTTTCCTAACATTCTCCTACTTGTTATATACATTGCATAAGGGAAATAAGTAATCTCAAAACATGAATCAAAAGAATAATCCATTAGCCACATATACTATCAAGGAATCAAAGTACTCCATGTGCTCCATCAAGATACCTGTAAGAAGAATCAAAGTGACCACCATCTCAAACATGAATTTTCTCATCCTCCATCATGCCAATGCACAAAGATAAGAATCCATCCAATAGAGAAGCTACACAATCTGTCAGAAGAAAGCATAATTCCTACTCAACTAATATCCCAAACACAAACACTTAATCCAAAAGTATCAATATGCACCAATAGTTGTAGATAAAAAAACCCATAGCTGAAATAACACCCACAACAAGTGCCAATACATCGAACTATCCATATCTCTGAGGTATGCAAAACATAGTAAACTCATGCCATAAACGTATACACCCATAAACTACAATCATAAACTCCATGTGAAAAACCTGTCAAAGAATGACATACACATCCAAGATATCCCACTACATGGGTAATGGAAATATAAAAAAATCAAGGCATACCAATTCTACCAATAGCATCATATAGAAAGTGTAAACAACATCATGTAGAACCAATGAATCATCCACAATGATATGCAAACCTGTAAATTAGTAACTTGTAAGAACAAATCTCACCACAAGTCTCCATAGCTCTCCCAAGTTCTCCACACCAAACAAAGGAAAAAGATAAAGGAACCTCCATGTCCTCACCCAAGAAAATAAGTGAAAAACACATGACCACAAGCTAGTGATCACAATAGCTCCATCCAAACCTCAAACCAATGTAATGTGAAACCAAATGTCTAGGAAGATAACCAAGACCAAAGAGAGAAACTTTGCACATCATATACCTGTAGAAAAATCTCCTACATACACCTCTAAATTCCAACTATGTCAAGTATGATATCCTCTACAACGCCCCAAAATAAAATCCATAACAACACCCAATTGTTCAATCACCAAGATCAAACATAACATATGTATCATATAATCATCATGGATGTAAGCCTCTTATAACAAAAGAAGATCAAACTAAATCCATTCCCAATGAAGGAAATAATCCCAAAAAATCTCCTAAACTCAACATCAATGTATGTAATCACAATGCATAAGGAGATAAACATGCCAACACTCCTCAAATGAACCATCCAAAACCATATATCCATAGCTCAAGATCCAAATGCATGAGAAGATAAAGTACCTGAAAAAGTAATAATGGGCAATACCTCTCAAGTGAAACCACCATGTAGACTAAGAGTGGGGAATGAGAATGCTCCTCCAAGACATCCAAATCATCATGACTTGGCCAAGAACACTCTCCTCGTAGGTCAATGTTGAACTCACGTCCAACCAAGGTGTAGGCTCCTTGGACTTCCTGTTGAAATCTCATCAAGAGTAACCATCTCAACACATGTCTCTAATCACAAGAGAACTCAAGCCTCACCTATGTCTCCAAGTATCCATGAGTACCTATAACCAACCAATCCATGCCAAACTCCAAATAAAACATAACACCATCATGAAGTAATCAAGAAAATGATCAATGTACCCAATACAAAGAGAACCACGCTCAATCACTGTCAAAAATCCAATCAAGAATCAAGAACATAAACATGACATCCATGATCTAACCATCTCCTCCTAGGAGATCACATGCACCATAACATATATACATCTTGGTATCAAGAGAACAAGTACCATGCCAAACTCTAAACGTGTATCAAGAGTGTATCAAGAGTAAACCATGACATAATAGCTAAAATTTATAAACCAAGAATCAACATATGTAATCAAATATGAATAAAAACATCCCTTGTGAATGAAACCAAAGATTCCAATGAATTATCATTGCATAAAATTAGAAACCAAGAGCTCATCCATGACACGAACAATCACTGCAAAAGACCATCCACCATCAAATGGTGAATACACATCACTGCCAACAACTCCCACTGAAACTGTGATACCGAGTCACACATGGCATTGTGACAACCATCCTCTCCATGAAGATCATCTAGTTCTACACACACAACTGAACTGTCAGTAACATAACAAGTAGAACCAAAATCTCCAAGCTAAGAAGATACCTACAACCACCAAACCATCATAAACATATCCAATCACCGCCAATCCACGACTTTCAAAAAAGCTCCCATTGAAAAGTGTAACCAAGATATCCACGACATAATGATAAAACACATGCTACAAGTTCCAAAAACAATTGTCCAGGTACTATAAGAAACATCCATCCTCTCATCTCTAAGCACACATACCAATGTACAAATGACCAAGAAGAAGGCCAACTGTCAAAGTCTGCAACAACAAGGAATCAAACCTGGTGAATAAAGACAATCCACAACTAAGTCATCCCACTTCAAGTAAACGGGTAGCTAATCCACAACCTACATGACTTGTAGATCCAATCACTGAAACATGCAAACTCAACATCACATTAGTAAACTGCAATTTGAGATATCTAAGAGAATAACCATATAGACCAAATGAATCAAACACCAAATCAACATCATATCTGATTTTCTAAACATGTCCATATTCAAGTACCATAGTTAAGGAACCAAACACACCATGAACAATGCACCTGCATAAACCATCATGACATGCCTAAATCTCTAATGCACAATAAACATCCATGATACCATGATCACCACCAAATGTACAAACAACTAACAATCCAACCATGTCCACATGTCTGCATAATCATAGTCAATTGCATAGGTCTCATATCATGATTGTACTTCATAATACCATCTCACCTCCTCAACATGACAACAAAACCAACAAAGCAAGTGACTAAACCAAGCCACCAAAACTTAACATGCATCAACACTGAAATATCAATGGGCAAAGACAACCCATGTCCAAGTCATAAATGGAACATGTAAGTATAGACCGCCTATAATGCTTGCACAACTTGTAAATACATCAATGAAGCATACAAATCCAACCAAATACTGATAACCATGTCAAAAGAGAATAATTTGAGATATACAAATGAGCATATAATGAATCCAACATCAAATCTCCAAGATCCGATCATTCATAAACTTATACTATCACCATAGTCAAAGTAACCCATTAACAACTCAAATAAATAAAATGGCAAATAAACCATGGAAAAATATCTCCAAACTTGACCCACTATGTAGTGCTTTGAACAAGCTTTTTGACGACTATTTGAAGTCCAAAATATGACTCCATATGCACCTGATATCACCTCTCAAACCTCAAAAAAAATATCTAACTTTGACCAAGGAAAAAATTGTTAAAACTGCAAAATTAAGAAAAAAAAAATGACACCACAACATAGAGCTCTGATTCACCTTTCGAATGAGTCCAAGAAGTCAAAAAATGAAGCACCTAGGCGAAAGTTATGCCCCTTCGAAGTAAAACAATAGTTTGCATGTGAGGCAAAAAAATTTAGCCACCTTTGGTGGCTAGGCGATGGCCCCACCCAAGCGCCGCCACTCAGCTAGTGGTGGACCCAAATAAATTTAAATTTATGCATTTAGAAATCCTTATTGAGCCCCTTTTTATAATTTGTGGTAGATTAATTTGAATGGCAGATAGTTTTTATTAAATAAAAACATTTAAAATCTTTAAAAAAAAAACCTTTTGTTGGTTAATATGACTAGGCTAACCGTCGATGGTCAACCCGTCGAAAAGTTGCCTGCGAGGCTGCTGTTTGCAGGTGGCATGTGGTTGGCCCCACTTCCCTCCCAAAAAATTAATAAAACTTCTTTTCAGCCCTTTTATAATCCTTGATTTTTTCGCTTTTACCTCGCGTGGAAAAAAAATTAAACTAATGAGATTTTTATTTTGTGATTTTTTTTTATATTTTATTCTGCAAACACCTTGGATGGTTGTATGACTGAGTTGGGGCTTTTTTTTTTGCATTTTTTCACAGTAGCAAAAATAGGTTGAGTTATATATCAAAATTTGTCTCTCGGCCAACCCAGATCCAACTATGAGGTTCATTTTGTCTCAAGAGGTCAACTAAAAATTTTCCCCCACAAAACCCCCATATGAATGCATAACCAAAAAACCCTTTTCACCCAAAACTTCTCACCCCAAATTTGCAAACAACCCATCATAGCAACAAACCCGAAACCCTCATATCTGCAATAACAACCTACAAAACTATCATATCTTGCCATGCCTTTGATTCTCTCATGCAATGCATAGATTCAAACTTAAACAAGATTTTCCTCAACCAAGGGTTATACAACCACAACCTTGGATTTGATACCAATTGTTGAAAACTTGCAACATTTTAAAGACAATTTCCACATAACCCAAAAGAGAAATCTATGCAACTAAGTGTTCAAAATCCACATGTAAGAGAATAGACAACGTACCCATGAAAATATGACACAAGATATACCTTGGGAAAACCCTCAAGAGGGAAAAAGTTTAGGCTCCAAAAAATCCATCTCTTGTGTATTATTCAGTAATAAAGATTACAATACATCTTCAAATTCTCCATGAACACCATTGAAGTAACAAGCCCTCTCCAAGAAATCCATGTGAACAAGCATGCAACCACACATCTTGTGTCATGCTTCAAACCCTCACAAATGTTAACAAGAGCTAACATGCAAAACTTGCATTGCTAAAAAACCACCCTTGTGGTTGCTTTTATAGAAGCAAGCTCCCACAAAACCACCAAGTGGTATTACACAAAACCATGTGACTAAAACCATGAGATTACAAAACCATGTCCCCTTATTTAATATTTGGTACTTTATTTATTTATTTTCCCCAATATTAAATAATTACATTTTTAGCAACTTAACTTATGTCCCAATGTTACATACAACATAAAGTGGCCCCAAGAATAATTACATTAAATACATTATGTAAGGTGTAGAAGACACCTTTTCCTAACACCATGTAGTTTTAGAAAACCAATCTTAGTTTGTGGGATGTTATTTTCCTATTTATTGGCAATTGGATATGGAGTATGGTATGGGTTGTTTGGTTTATTTGCAAGCATTACTTGGTTACTAGAATTGCTCTAGTTTCTATGTTGGTGATACAAGTGTTGAAAATGAGGTATTTATGTAGCTTTAGAACTTGTAAAACTATTATACTATAGATCTAATTAAGTGTTCTTTGTTACAATTTATTTGTGGATGATTATTTGTTTAATTCATTTTACCATTTGTAGAAGTAGACAAAAGATTGTAGAAGAATAAGACCAGAAGAAAGAAGTTACACAACATATACCATTGAGAACCTTTCGGGGAAAAAATCCACCAAGAATCAATGTATTATTTAATCTCAGAATAAGATTACAATAATTCCAATCCTTGATTGAGATGCTTCTTTTGCCTTCAACAATTCTTCTTCACAACCTGCAATAAAATCTGATAAAACTCTCTTTAACTTGCTACAATATATAGACAATAATGAGCCTTGTAAACTCCAAAGAGTTTACAATTACAAAGCACAAAGCTTATCTCACAAAAACTATGCCTATTCTTTGCAAGTGGATTTATACCATGAAGAACAATGTCAAAACAAGTCCTTCATCCATTTGGGCATCCCAAACTAAAGTCATAACTCAACATTGATTCTGAAGATATCTTGTAATCTTATCCTCAAAGTTCGAACCCAAGAATGGGCCCACTTAACTCAACCTTATAAAATATCTTATCATGCAAAAGTGTTAACTCCAAGATGTCAACTTGGGTGCCCAAGGTGGGTCCAAGTCAATCTCTGTTAACTAAAACATTTCTCTCCCTCAATTCATGCAAATAGGATGCATGATTGATCATCCCCACTTAAATAAATGTATCTCCTATTATTTTTCATGCAACTCAAGTCATTAGTCATGCATTCCAAGTCAACTAAAGTCAACTAGCATTCAACTGAAACTAACTACATGCAACTGAAGATAACTGAACTGATATGAACTAAAATGAACTGAACTCCATGCATGCAAACATCAATCCCTAACTTCATGGTTCTTTACATGCATCACTGAAGTGTTATCTTTCTCCAAATAGTTAACTTAACTCAAGGTGAGTTCAACCTGCCATGTGGGTGCCCCATTTGCTCCTATTTTGTAGGATATCTTCTTGGGCATCCCCACATGTTCCTATCATTTATAATTTATTACAAATTTCAATTAACATGTTCATTTCATTTTAATTTAATCTCTTTCTAATCCTAGTGTTTGGGAACACTTTCCAAGGACTTAGGAGATACATGAAATATGTTTAGGATTGCAATTAAATGATATCCTATTCCCAACAAGGGAATGTCCTTGAAATCGTATTATGAATTTTGGTTGATAATAGATTTGGTTTGTGCTTTAACACAATTTTTTCTCTCAAAAGGGTTTTATCCATGCAAACTTTATGTAATGGTATATTATTATTATTGTTGTTGTGTATTCTTATTTGTATTACAAACTTTTATTTTTTATATGTCCTTCCCTCAAAGATTATTGTAGGAAATATTTACTCATACCATTGCTTCCTTCCAAAAAAGAGAACTTATTTCAAAGATCCTAAAGAAGAATAAAATCTGCATTATTTTCTTGTTAAATCATCATAGGAATGTACTATAAACTTGCAAGTTTTTCTTAACTTTGGTTCAATGGGTTTGATTGAGGAGAACACAACATTGAAGATTTGACAAATTCACCAAAGTAATTTCCAAACATTGCTCATTCCTTATTAGATTCAAAGCACTTACACATCAGTAAATATATTTTATATACCAAAGTTTAGCCAAATTAGATCTCCAAGTTATAGGTTCAATTCCATGCATCTAGGTTTAGTTTTGCAATCATGGATATCACCTCTACACTCATAGATTTGTGAACCAAGATAGTACACATTCAAAATTCTAGGTCAATGATACTTATTTGTAAATCCTAAAATTATGGCAAGATGATGAATGAATTCTGAACATTTGAATAGTGACACCTTCATCATATCTATAGATAAGTATCTCAAATTTAATTTCCACATATGTTATAGTATCAATAATAATATTGTATACAATCTCAACTCATTTATCTAGGTTAATTATTTATATATCTTTTTGTTTATTTAATTAGTCTTAATATTTTAATTTA
Organism: Sequoia sempervirens; assembly: GCA_007258455.2. Classification (NCBI taxonomy): domain Eukaryota; kingdom Viridiplantae; phylum Streptophyta; class Pinopsida; order Cupressales; family Cupressaceae; genus Sequoia; species Sequoia sempervirens. The sequence goes on along the minus strand of VDFB02204534.1, from coordinate 4,854 downwards.
AGGTGTGTATTTTCCCTTAAAACACCATTACATCATGTTATGCACAAAGAATTAAGAAGTAAATTTTTAGAAAGTTTACAATTATAAATAAATAAATCAATTTACATAAATGATCTAGCCTAATAAATATTTGCAATCAATTAAGCATAATTAACCTAGATTAATTAGGAGCTAGGTTTATAAATTAGATGAGAAGAGTAGGTACACTTAGTTTTGAGAATAATGATGAAATTAAATGTTGTTGCATAATAGCAAATCACCAAGGTAAAGAAAATAAATAGTCATTACACCGAGAGGTGTTCTAAAGTGGCAACATACAACTTGTGTAAGCAAAAACAAATCAAGTTGAAATTGACATGCATGCATGACTGTTGAAAGCATAGAAGTCAAAATGAAATTTTAATGGTAGTGGAAGAGTGGTATGTGTTGTCCAAATGAGCAACTAAGAAGGCATTATAAGTAATGAACAACAAGGCGTGGGAAGAAACAATGAGAATGTAACACATGGAAATTGAAGAGTCGTATAGTGTCTTTAGAGAGTATAAGGGGACACATCATTTTCCATTTCAACACCAATGCACATATATTTCTTTCAGTAGAGTGACAAACATTTGCAAAGATAACATGAATTATTTTAGGTTTCATTTCTATTCAAACATAATTTTTAGTTAGTTCCATAAATTTATAAAATTTGACTTTGTTTAAACTTTGATCTATATTGTTTTGATTTTAGAACAAAAACGAAGACACCATACTTTGTGTAAAATACGAGGATTAATTATCCCTTCAATTGAGGGTCATTAATGTATGCTTTTGCAACTTTCACCTTTTCTTTGAGGTTAATGCTAATTGTATGTCTAACCCTAACCCTAACCTTAATCCTAATCCTAATCCTAAGCCTAAGCCTAACCCTAATTCTATATCTATCTCTAACCCTTACCCTAATTCTATACTTCATCCCAATTATATCTCTAATTCTAAACCTAAACCTACCGTTCTTCCAAATTCTATATCTAATCCTAACCCTAACTCTAATTCTAATGCTTAACCTAACCCTAATTCTAATTGTATATCTAATCCTTACCCTTACCCTAACTTAAATCATAATACTAATGCTAACCTTGACCTTACTCCTTAATCCATCTCTAATTGTAACCCTAACCCTTAAACTATCTCTAACCCTAAATCTAATCCTTAATGTATATCTAAACCTAACCCCAACACTAATCCTAATTTTATTTCTAGCCCTAATCCTAGTTGTTTTCCTAATCTGTAATCTTATCCTTAATCTTAACCCTAATCCTAACCCTAATATTAATAGTAACTCTAACCCCAAACCTAATAATAATAAATTTTCTAACCCTAACCATAACCCTTATCTTGATCATAATCATAATTGTAAAACTAACACTAATTATATCTCTATTTGTAAGGTCTTAACCCTACTCTTGATCCTAATTCTATTTGTAATCCTATCCCTAATCCTAATTTTAATGCTAACCCCAACCTTAATTCTAATTTTATTTCTAACCCTAACCCTTATCCTAATACTAACATTAACTCCAACCCTAATACTAACTTTATCTCTAACCCTAATCTTAACTCTAACAATATCCCTAATCTCAAGGCTTTCCCAAATCTTAACCCCAAACCTAAACCTAACCCTAATACTAACACTAACCCCAAGCCTAATTCTATTTATATGTCTAACCCTAACCGTAACTCTAAGCTTAATTATAATCATAATCATAACCTTAGCCATAACTATATCTATAACCTTATCCCTAACTCTAACCCTAATCATTACCCTAACCCTAACCTTGCCCTTGATCCTAAATCTATCTCTACTTCTAACCCTAACCCTACCCTTGATCCTAATTCTATCTCTAATCCTAACCCTAATCATAATTTTAATGCTAACCCCAACCTCATTTCTAATTGTGTTTCTAACCCTAACCGTAATACTAATACTAACATCAACCCAAACCCTAATCCTAACTTTATCTCTAACCCTAATTGTAACCCTAATATTAACCCTAATTGTATCCCTAATCTCTAACCCTATCCCAAGTATTAACCCTAACCCTAATACTAATACTAATACTAACACTAACCCCAAGCCTAATGCTAATTGTATGTCTAATCCTAACCATAACTCTAATATTGATTGTAATTGTAATCATAACCGTAACCATAATTATATCTATAAACATAACCCTACCTTAGATCCTAGTTCCATCTCACTCTAAGACTAAAGCTAACCCTATCCATACAACTAGCCCCAATTCTATCTCTAACAATAACTCTAACCCTAACTCTAACCCTAACCCTAACCCTAACCCTAATAGTAACACTAACCCCAACCCTAATCCTAATTACATCTCTAACGATAACCCTAACTATATTTCTATCTATAAATCTAACCCTAACCCTAACCCAAATCCTAATAGTAATACTAACCTAGAACCCTAATCCAAATTCTATCTCTAACCATGACCCTAATCCTAGTGCTAACCATAACCCTAATCCTAACACTAATCCCAACTCTAACCCTCATTCTATCTCTAACCGAACCCACATTTTAATTATATCACTAACCTTAACCCTAACCCTAACCATGATTCTAATAGTTATGCTAACCCCAAACCTAATACTAAATCTAACCCTAACCAGAATCCTAATTCCAATTCTAATGTTAACCCAAATCTAATCCTTATTTTATTTCTAACTGTAACCCTAACCATAATAATGAAATTAGCACTATTACCAACCATAATCATAACCTTAATCCTAATTGTAATCGTAATCCTGACCCTAACCCTAATTCTATCTCTATCTCAAACCCTAACCCTAATATTAACCTTCATCCTAATTATATCTCTATTCCTAACCCCAACCCTAACCCTACCTTCCATCCTAATTCTATCTCTAATCCTAACCCTAACCCTAATAGTAATACTAAATCCAACCCTACTTCTAATTCTATATCTAACCATAACCTTAATCCTAATCCTAATTGTAAGGGTAAACCCAACCCTAATTCTAACTTATCTCTAACACTTACCCTTAACCTAACCACAATCCCAATATTAACGCTAACCCCAACACTAATGGAACCCCTATAAAAATTCTTGGTTCCATTTAAAAATTCTACAAATTTTGGCTTCGACCCTCATTTATGGCTTTAGGTTGTGTCCTCATCACTAAGCTAGGGTTTTTACGTTGTTAAAACCCTTTAGAATTGGCCTATGAGTCCAAAAAACCCTTGGTCATTATATTTTTGCATTGACCTAATGTTCTCGGTCTCTGGTTGTTTAAGTTACCTCTTATGCCATTGAAGTCGTCTTCACTGGCCCCTGAGTTTAGGTTTGTCAGTCACTTTGATCCTTTTTCAACATTAAATTTTCCTATGACTAAGCTTGAATTTAATGACTTAAATCCTTAGCCTTTGTTTTTATGGGTCAAGTTCTCGCTTGCCTAGAGGTGGTCCCCTTTTGTGTTAACTTTTGTGGCATGTGCAAAATTAGGTTTTCACATTGGTTGTTTGATTGTTAGGGGTTGATCACCACTGTTCCCCATGTGTCCATGATGATTTATTTCTTCTTATTTTATTAACATGGGCTGACGGGCTTCAACCATGTGTCTAGTGTATTGGTGGGTACAATCTCCTTGGAAAAGATAGTTGGTGCCATTAAAAGAGCATCTACGACAATTATTGAGCAATGTGGCCACATCTTGACCACTCCCCACATGCCTGTGTTGGTTCATTTCATATTATTTTAAAACAAACAGGCTAGTGGGCGATGACCACGTGTTATGTGAGACAGTGGGACCACTGTTTCCAAAATGGTAGTGGACATGGCTTTAACAAAGATCAATGATGGACACTGCAACACATGTTCTCATCGGGACCATTCCCTGTCTTCCCACCCGTCTTGTGCATTAAGGAAAGATAGCTACATGGGCTAATAGGCTGAGTGACACTTGTTATCTTTATGGGACCCATGAGGCTCTAATGATGGTGATTGCTTCACAATAAAGGACATTGACAGTCAATGGCAGGTGACGTGGGTAAATCCTAACCACTCCTTGCCATCCCATAGAGGGCCCACTTGTGTCCAATATTTTTTATCGGGCAAGTGCCACATGGACTGTTTCAAAGGAATTAGAAGGTTTCTAGTAAAGATAGATACTACTAGAGATATTGGCCAAGACCGTTCTATGATAAAAATGGTGCTAAATTAGAACTGATTCTTGGGCACGCATGTGAAATTTAGAAACATTTTTGTGGTCATCAAATCTATTAGGAGCTAGTACACGTGGGAACGTGAAATTGAAGTAAGCCAGGGTACGGGCTGATATTCTGAAGATAAATCATGATTGCTCCTCATTGTCTTGCTATGATGAATTACAAGTTAATTAATTCCCATGGGAGAGAACACAAATGTGACACAATAGGTTTGGTTAAACACTATGCCTGTGGTTTATATGCAAACTAAATGGATGCTTATCTCATTCAAGTTTCTTGATTAGGGACAAGTATCAAATGCATGCGTTTAATTTTTTCATAATTAATAATCCTGATTGTTTGACTGTTGATTCACTTCAAAGTATGATCAACGACTAAGATTCAAAATTAGGGCGATTGATTACTAGTGCCCTCGCACAATATTTCTTGGAAAATTAATGTAGAAATTGATCTGTAAACTCCTTACTATGAATCACTTAACAACTTGTTAGATTCACCAGGATACAAATCTAAAATTAAGATCGTAACTGACGGTGCTTGTGAATTGAGCAAATAACCACATAAAACATAGGAAAGTAAAGAAGTTGATAGAATCATGCACCAAG
>VDFB02204533.1:0-14814 GCA_007258455.2 Sequoia sempervirens | reverse complement strand
CCTTGATATTGCATGCTTTGACAGATTCTATTTGCGATGGGGTATTTGTTGTTTTGAAAGCAAGATGCTAACCCATCATGATGTCTATGGTCACTGTCACTTGTAATATTTTCATCTGCAAGAAAGCCTCTCTGACAAAGATAGATGACCTAGTTGATAAAGTGTCTTAGTTTCATTTTCATGTTGGACATATTCCTGACTGATATCTTTGGCCTGATCATGTGACATGTCAGGTTTAGATGATTCTGTTGGTGCTTCCAAGGCAATGTCGAAGCCATCATTATTTTTAGTGTCATAGAGCCCAATGGTTTTAGCTATAACTTGATCATATGCAAGCATGTCCCTAGTGGAAGATTCTTGTTTTGGAGGAATATCGTCTATGTGTCCCATGAAGGCAAGTGTCTCATCGTGGGGAGTGGATGTTGATGAATCATGGATAGGACTAGGTGGAGGTGAATTTGAAATATCTTTCTCATGGATGGGTATATGATCAGATTTCTCATGGATAGGATCTTCATCATTATGGATATCATCTTGATCATAAAAATGATATAGATTATGGATAGGTTGGACGAAAATGATATGACATTGATTAGGAATAGGGATTGATGTTTCCACATGCTTGGGAGTAGACTCTTGACATAACTCTTGGGTTGCTTGAATGGAAGTGGAAGGGGATTTCTCATGGAGAGACTTGACATGTTCTTGATGGTCAACATAGGAGCATGAAAGAGGGTGACTTGGACTTATGAAGGGAGACTCTTGAAATGGCTCAAGGGGTTGTGGATGACATGGTTGACTTGAAGGACTTGGCATGATGTTTGAGGACTCTTTTGTATGTTCAAGTATATGTGTTGAATGACATGGAGACAATTGATTCCTTGCTTGTAGCCCTTGGGTCACATCCTTTATAGGTGGATGGGTGGATTTAGATAATGCCATCAATTTATTTTTTAAATATCTAAATGTAGGGCATTGATTTGATGGAGGATTAGATGATGGTGGGGGTAATGAAGATTTTGATTGGTTAGAAGGTAAAGAGGCCAATGAATTAGGAATCAGACATGGTGGCTTATGGATAGGCATTTGATTGGATGGTGGTAAGGGTGCATGAACCAGATTGGTGTTCCCCTTGTCAAAGGTGGCATTAAGACTTAAAGGCTCTTGATTTTGTTGCCAAGGTGGACTTGGGATCCTATGTTCTTGTTGTGATATGGGTGGACATGTTGATGTGGCTTGTGAGGGGGTGACTTGAAAAGGATTAATGACCAAAGGACTAGGATAGGATGTGGGAACTTGGACTGGACTAGTATATGAAGGACTAGGATAGGACATGGGGACTTGGACTAGAGTAGCATGTGAGGTACAAGGATAGGACATGGAGTCTTGGGCTGGATTAATTATTGAATGGCAAGGATATGACATGGAGACTTGGACCGGATTGGTATGGTATGATGTGGGGACTTAACATGAGTTGGTAGATGGTTGATAAGGCATGTAGACTTGGACGGGATTGATAGGTGAAGGGTTAGAATATGACATGGAGGTTTGGAATGGACTAGTGGATAGTTAGCTTCCCTTGTCAAAGTTAGGATAAGGGTGAGTAATGGATGTTTGTTGTGGACTAATGTCATGAATGGTATTAAGTGAATTTTGGTAGTGAGGGTAGATTGATGGAGGACTAGGACTCATGGATTGTTGGTACGAAGGACATTGATTGTCGGTTTGGAGGAATTGTCTCCTAACGTCTAAGGCTTGTTGGTATTGACCTCTATAGAGTAATTGGTATTCAACTTTACTAGCAAGCCTATCAATATGTTGGTGAAGGGAAGACAAGGTGGTGGATGTCATGATGTTAAATGCAAAGTGATAATGACGTTTGTCCAAGGGAAATGACTAATGAAAGGTGATAAAATTGTCAAGAAAGGATGTCAAATGCCAAGATGACAATGAAGATGTTGACTAAGGAAAATGACCAATGCCAAGTCTAGATGCCAAATGAGGACTATGATGGACAATGCCAAGTCTAAGTTCAAAATGAGGACTGAGATTGTTTTCTAATGTCTTGTTGAAAAGTCGGAGTTGTCCAAGGTCGACTATTTTTGTCTAGATTTGTGAATGTTGTGTATAATTTTTGAAAATCTAGAAAACACTTGACAAGCATGATGTTTTAGTGTAAGCAAGCACACATAAGACAAGTACAATCCTGGGTTAGGCCAGGACAATATTCGCTAGATTCCACGTGGGTTTCCCCAACCGCATATATGTAGCATGTGAATTCAAAAGCTTGGTTGCACGGGCTGCCCCTTTTAGTGCACTCTCTTCTCAGGCCAACCAAGCTTCCAACCCCCATGAAACTCTCATGGAGGATTGATCACCTCTACTACAAACTACGAAAGTGTGGATGCCTTCACACCGACCGGTGCTGCACTAGCAAATAGAAGGTTTTTGGCATACTACACAAAGATTTTTTAGTTCGAGACCCTTGTTCGAGTGGCCATACATGGGGCAAGAGATTAATCACCATTAAGGTGGCACTCCAGCCTAAAGAAGTTAAGCTCAACAGGGTTTAAGGGAGTACAACTCTATCCGTATGACACATCCGCACTCGCAATCTTAGGTTTTCCCTTAAGATTTACATTTATATACTGGTCGGGGGTAGCTTGACCTTAGTTTCATTGCTGGTTTGAGTCACGTTGGGATGATGAAATCCCCAGGTAGGCCCAATTTCTAGAGTTGGTAACCATTTCTATTACACCCAAGATCACCCAAAAGCATGAGGGGAGAGGATACTCTGATATACCAAATCGTTAGGTAAGAAAAAATAAAAATGAGTCTGGGTTTTTGATCACCAAGTTTTCACAAGGTGGGAGCATACTCCCCTATCATTTTACAAAAAACATTTAGACATGGAAAACAAGGTTCATTTTAATTACACCAAAACTAAAATGTGAGTTACACTACTAAAAATGCAAACACATTGTTTCGTTGTTTGGCCTTTGACAAGCGAACCTACAAGACAATCTGTTAGTAGTTTGAATGTTTGTCTTTGACTATCGATCTGCAAAAAAAATAGTTAGATGCATCCTTTTTTGTCCACTTGATCCAATGTGTCCTTTGAAGTGTTTATTTTCTGCACATGCACAAAACCAACAACAAACCCTAACAAGATAATCGATCACTACTATTAGAGGGTTAGCTAGTCGAGACAAATCTGATTTTTAGAAAAATTTTTGATAGAAAAATGAAAAATATAGAAAATAAATCCTATCTAAAATCTCAAGAGCTTTCCAAAAAAATTAAATAAATCAGAAAAATTTGTTGTTTTGCACTTGAAATTAATTTTCTATGAAAAATCATAAAAAAATTATATAAAATACAAACAGCTCTAAAAATTCTAATTTTTTTATTGGAGTCGTCTGATGCCATTCAAAATCTACCAAAAAAAATTTGTGATCAGATCTGCAACCCTAGGAGAGATATAAGCCAATCTTTGTTAAACACCAATTTCAAACAATCTATTTTTTGACTAATAATTTCACATCAAAATTTAAAAACTAAAGATTAGACCCCTATTAAAATTCAGAGAGATTTCCATAAATGTAAACATATCTAAAAAATTTGATAAATTTCTCTTCAAATTAAATTTTCATGAAAAACAGCACAAAAATTATAAAACATTAAAAACAAAGCAAAAAAATCTAATTTTTGGAATAAAAGTGTGTGATGTCGTCCCCAAGCTGCAAAAAAAAATTCATGAGAAAATACATAACCGTTTGAAAGTTATGGTTGAATCTTTGGAAAGTAGGGCTTTGTCCACAATGATGCCAAACTGCAACAAAAAGAAGCAAACAAGCCACGCAACAAGAAGAAACCAACTCAAAATTCCTCTTTATTTTTCTAAATATGGGGTTCACAAATGTATCTATGGAAATTTGGATTGATGGCTTATTAAAATATGGCAGAACTCAGGTAACAAAGCACAAAGGGAAATAAACATGAAAATAAAAGAAAGACAATGTTACGGAAATCTTCATCTTCCATGGTTACCTTTTATTTACACCTTCTAGTTTGCAGCCGTCGGATGAGGCCCTCAGTTTCAAATAGGCAACCTAAAGTAATGTCTATGCCCTATGCAAATGTTGAAGGATTTGATAGAATAATGCCTATGACTATTACAATATGCTAAATGAAATAATAATTACCAATACTAAAATGACTATATTGCATAAATTCAAAAATGAAGTTGTCAGATCCTGAAATTATGAGCAAAATTGTCTTTTATAGAAAACACAATTTTGAGTGGACGGATGAGATTTAATTCTAAGAAAGACCCAGAATGAGAGGTCTGGATTTAATTTGAGAATCCCTAATTAGGGTTAGGGAAAATTCCTTAATCGAACGGTCAAGATAAAACCTCAAATAAATGGATCGACGGTGGAGAATAAATGAGACAAATTAATTAAAGAAATAAAGAAGATAAAGATTATGCGATTTATGTAAAGGATTAGAAAAATCAAAGAGATAGAGGGTTGGTAGCGATTTGGAAAATCAAGAATCTGCCTGATTACTTGATTTTTGGAATATTAGTTACCATTTTGAATTAAATTAATTCAAAATATGGATTTTGTGAGAGAAATAAATAATCTTTTTCAAATTATTTACCAAAATGGACTGACAATTAAGAAAGTGATGACATTTTAAATATTTCATTTATTTAAAATGAGAGGAATAATAATGTTGACAATTAAATAATTAAAGATAATTATTTAATTTAGCAAAATAAGATTAATTAATTAAATTAATTAATCAATTCATTCAGTATGAGTTAGTGACATATTAAATAAATAAATGTAATTCATTTTATTTAATAATCCCGAGGGAAGAATTAATGAATAAGGATAATTAAACAAATTTAGAAACTTATTTAATTAATGGAAGACTTGAGACAATTAATTAAATTATTTAATAAATAAATGAAATTCCATTTATTTAATAATCATGAAGAATCAAAGGACATGAATTATTTAATCAATAGTCGAATGTGGACCAAGGACATAATTAACTGTATTAATTATGCTAGGACGAAAGTGGTAAAAATGAAGCTTGCAGGCCAGGTTATTTTTAGGTGTCTACATTGTAAAGTGTATTTATTTACACTTTCATGTTGAATTTTGGGCCCGCTTGCATTTATGACCTTATTATCATCATTAATAGGCCCCTAAGACCCTATATTGTGCATCCCAAGGCATATTTCAATCAAAATCCTGACAATACAAATAAATAAACTTAATTTCTCTAATCCTTGACATTTTCTCTCTCCAAATAGGCCATATGGGACCCATATGCCACCCTCAGTGTATGAGTTCCACCCAAGTGGGACCGATATGCCATAGATGGCATATGAGTCCCATTTGGCCTATTTTTAAGGTTTTGAGTGGGAAATCTAGATTTTAAGTTCAAATTTCTTGAATGTCACCCTGTGGGATCCAATTAATGAGATATTAGATGGATTTCCTATATAAATGAGGTCTCAAATCATTATTTCATTAAGAATTCATGATATCAAGTCAAGCACTTAAGAGTTAAGCATTCCAAGGATTTACAAGAGCATCAAGAGAGCATTCAAGATCATTTCTAAGGCATTTAAAGGCATATTCTTCATCGTTTGTTGCAGAAATTCAAGATCCATCATCATGTCAAGGATATCAAGAATCAAGCATGTTATTGAGCTAGTGTTGTATGTTGCAATGTCAAGCATTGTTCTACACTTATCTCAAGATCTAGATCTACATCCTTAATGACCATTTCATGTTAGATTACAGATTTATAAGGCATTATTCAAGGTATCATTTTTTATGTTTCATGTTTCATTTCCTTATTTCATTATCTCATCATTTGATTTGATTACCTAAAAGGGGTTTGACCTAGGCAAACCCATATCCTCTAACAAACAACAAATATTTATTTTCTTTGATGTGTGATTACAGATCTAGGTTACAAGCTTGGAGAAAGTTGTCGAAAGTTGTACCCTCATTTGCAAGGTTGTTATCTTCACAAAGGTCATCTATAAGTCTGAAATTAGTGTTTCAAATCCAGAAACAAGGTGTGGTAGGAAGAGAAGAGATAGGAGAGAAAAGTAAGGTATTAACCCTCCAAAAATGTCTAGTGGGATTGATACACCACTTGTGGTGTATGAGTCCCACTACATTGATTTTTTAGATTTTGGTGGCTTCAGACCAAACATTGCCAGATTCCTATTTTGGCCCAAAAAACCTAGTCTGAGACCAGTACACCCAAATTTGCATATGAGTCCCATTGTTCCCTAAAATAAAAAATTTCAACATTTCAAACTTGACTCTAGGCCTCTTCAAGTTTCCATGTGTAGGCCTTTGATTTTATAGCTTGCTATTTTGATTTATATGCATTTCTAGGTCATTCATTCAAGTTTCATGCATCACTAAGTTTGAACATTAGATTTTGCATTTCATTTGTCCTTCCAAGCCCTAGCTTGGTGGTGAACCCCTCTTGTAATCATAAATCAAACCTTAGGACACCCTATTGCAAGATCTCTTTCTCCTTTGAACATCTTAGTTTGAGATCTCTAGGGATATCCTTGAATGAGAGAGTGTGAAGATTTTTATTCTATCTCCCAAGAATAAAAGAAACAAAATTCAACCTTTCATGGGTATTCTTCTTTTTTGGTGCACTTGATTTTACATCAGAGCCCTGAGCTCTTCAGTGGTCATTTTATGCTTAGTAAGTTTGATGCGGCGGGGTTATACAAGCTAGTTTTAGCCTGGACCCATGTGCTTTCCAGCACATGAGATTATTATTCATTTGGAGATTATTTTCTACAATCGGTACTCCTAGACTTGTCTCTATGTCCTCCAGATAGGTTTTCCCCTGAGGGTTTGGATTGGATGAAAAATACCAACCCTGGTCAATTATTTTATGGGAGCAAATTTTTTTTTATCAGATGTTATGGTTTTAATGAAGAGCCTTTTAGGCTTCCAAAATTTGTAACAGAAAGGACTCTCACATTGGAGGCATGTCGTTAGGAAACCATTACCAAAAATGCTTATGGTGTCAAGAGACACAAGAAGACTCTTGACGCACTTCCCCTTACCATTTTCAAAATTTACGTAATGCTCGTAAAGTTGGAAGAGCAAAATGTGCTAACTAGCAGGTTGGCCTACCTCAACCTAGTCCTCATTTGTGATAGATGGAAGTATAATCTTGTTGGTTTCCTTCCAACTATCAAACCTGAAGAGTGGGAATGATGCAAGAGCATCTACCAAAAACCTCAAACCAACTAGGGGTACTTTTGAACCAAACAACAACTAAGAAGATCAACTCACAAATCACCAAAAAGTCACTATTCAAATCCATCAAAATTGTTTTCCATCCACAAGGCTACCAATCATCAATTTCACCTAATCAGTATACCACACCTTTATCAAATTCAAATCTATCTTAACCAGCATCAAAATGACTAAACCAAAACCATTAGAAACTGAGAACCAATCACATCCTTCACTATTCACCAAGTTACCCTTTGTTTGACAAGGAAAAGAGACATTTCATTCATTCTATATTCTAAGCTCTACCAATCCTTAACACAACTTTTAAGATCTTGTTTTGACTGAATCAAAAGCAAAACCATGTTAGCAGTCCCCAAATCAATCCACATAATCAACTTACATACCAAGATCCCTTGATTCTGCCATGCTAGGAAGCCTCAAAACCCTCAAACTCTACAAATCTTCCTTTCTAAGCCTCTCCAAACCCTGAGACATCTCAAACATCATTAAAGCATAATCAAATCAAACTCCAACACACAAATCACTGTTTTAACAAATTTCCACTTTTTAGGCATTCAAGGCACCATTTGTCTATTAGGTCTCCACTCACTAAATCAAATATCTCTTTCAAACCATATTGAATCAACCCAAACTATTTGCACCTTTAGGATCCCATTGTGGGCATACCCATAACATATCAAAGAAGCTTTAAAAGTATTTTTTGTTTTAGAGAAGTGCTCCAGTTAATGGGTGTCACTAGAAAAGCCTTAAGAGTGCGATGGAAGTTACACAAATTTAGTCTTATATCATGACCAAAATGCCCAGGAATTTAAAAATTATTTTTATCAATTAAAAGCTCAAGATTCATCATTTAGAGGTAGCTCAAATAGAAGTGTTGAACCACAAAACCCTTAATTATAGGGTTTGTTGTGAAAATGAATGTTACAAACCTCAAATCCATCTGAAACCTCTTTAAACATGTTATATTATTTCTTCCTAGGCTTCTCAAACCTTCACTAAACTTAGAACATCGAGATTTCAACAAAACACTACTTCAAACCACCATTTTCATACACTAATTCACTAAAAAACACCCTGGGACAGCCTAGGGCTCTCCCAAGAAGGCATAAGAACGTATTTTTTAATTCTCAAACTTGAGAATCTTGAATAATATTTCTCAGCGACCACACCAATTTTCAAGATATTTCATTTGAGAAATCAAAAGATCTTGAATTTTAATTGCCTGTTGCCCCCTTAAAATCTGAACTTAACCGCCTGGAGTAAATTTGTAATAACTGGAGGAAAACTTAATAAAATTGAATGGAACAAAAACTAAAATGCTCTAGATTCATGCCACCATCAAATACAATTACTTACCCAAAATAATATGACTGTACAAGGCTGTACAATAACCTGTAACAACATTTTACCTGTCTGAAATACAAAAAATCCAAAGTTTTAAGCATGCACAGGGGTTTCTAAATGATTTTCTTCTTATTCAAACTTCCCCTATGCTTGAAAATGATGTAAAGTTCCTTTTTGAAGGATTTTCATCTTCCCCAATCAACTAAACCTTCTATTTTCCCACTTGACTCTTCATATTCTTGCTTTTTGCATATTTTACATAATTGGCAACTTTTGCAATTTTTGCAAGTTTTTCTTTTCCCATATTTTTGACCACCTAGAGACCTATAAAGGAATTTATTACATTAATTATGATCTTCACATGACCTTTTTACATTGATTTAGATTGGAAAACTCAAATTTTACAATTTTTCCTTTTGAAGGCTTTATGAGACTCGAGACGAGAGACCCGACAATCTTTGTTCTTTTGAATATAGTGATTAATCTGAGCGAGCCAAAAGCATCTAATTAATCTTACGCGGATTGTTGATGCGGACGTTTGGGATCGATGTTAATCTTCGACGCGATTTCGACGATGATGCGCTGACGCGATGATTGTCTATGCCATTGATGCCGGATGATTTTCTTTGATGCCGACGACCTTTAATCCAGATATTACGCTCGATTAATCTATCCTCTTTTCCATAATTCATCCTTGACCTTCTCTGACCAATCATCTTTTCATCTACTCCCATCAGTGGAGTACTCTTCAGGCTACAACCTCAAGTGCTTCTTCAAATAGGTATCCATCTCCCTAACTACCTCACAACACCAACTCAGCAAACCATCCATATTACCCAACAACAGATCCTGGAAGATGCCTCACTCTTTCTCTATGCACCTTCTACCCAGCTTAATCTCCATTGGAGGATGGTGACCATAGACCTCAGCTTGTCTGCCAACACACAACTTCTTAGAACTCTTCTCTATAGCTTAGATGGATCAAGCACCTACAACCAACCAACAACTCAACAAACCAACTTCAACAAACTACCAAATCAACAAATCATCAAAATCAACTAGCTCTGATACCAATTAATGCAAGAGCATCTACAAAAAAATTCAAACCAACCAGGGGTACTTTCATAATCAACTAGCTCTGATACCAATTGATGCAAGAGCATCTACCAAAAATTTCAAACCAACCAGGGGTACTTTTGACCCAAACAACAACTAAGAAGATCAACTCACAAATCACCAAAAAAGTCACTACTCAAATCCATCAAAAAAAAAATTCATCCACAAGGCTACCAATCATCAATTTCACCTAATCAATATGCCACACCTTTATCAAATTCAAATCTATCTTAACCAGCATCAAAATGACTGAGCCAAAACCATTAGAAACTGAGAACCAATCACATCCTTCACTATTCACCAAGTTACCCTTTGTTTGAAAAGGAAAAGAGACAAAATTTCATTCATTTTGTATTCTAAGCTCTACCAATCCTTAACACAACTTTGAACATCTTGTTTTTACTGAATCAAAAACAAAACCATGTTAGCAGTCCCCAAATCAATCCACATAATCAACTTACATACTGAGATCCCTTGATTCCACCATACTAAGAAGCATCAAAACCCTCAAACTCTACAAATATTCCTTTCTAAGCCTCTCCAAACCCTGAGACATCTCAAACAACATCATTAAAGCATAATCAAATCAAACTCCAACACACAAATCATTGTTTTAACAAATTTCCACTTTCTAGGCATTCAAAGCACCATTTGTCTATTAGGTCTCCACTCACTAAATTGGATATCTCTTTCAAACCATATTGAATCAACCCAAACTATTTGCACCTTCAGGATCCCATTGTGACATACCACAACATATCAAAAGCTTTAAGTAATTTTTTTTAGAGAAATTATCAGATTAATGGACTATCCACTAGAAAAAGCCTCAAATTAGGCCAAATTTTCAAATGAAGTAGTCTTATATCATCACAAAAATACCAAAGGAATTTAAATAGTCTTTTATCCAATTACAAAACTCAATATTCATCAACTTTCAGGGGCCTAAAAGCTCAAATAAGCATTGAACCACAAAACCCTTAATTATAGGCTTTACAACACAAAGAGGATGAGGGTTTATTGAAAATGAATGTTACAAACCTCAAATCCATATTCCACCTCTTTAAAAATGTTATATTATGTCTTCCTAGGATTCTCAAACCTTCACCAAACTTAGAACATCAATATCTCAATAAAACACTACTTCAAACCACCATTTTCATACACTAACTCACTAAAAACACCCTAGGACAGCCTAGGGCTTTCTCAAGAAGGCATAAGAAGGTATTTTTTACCCTGAAACTTGGAGAATATTGAATAATATTTTCTCACAAACCTTCACACCAATTTTTATGAGATTTCATTGGAGAAATTAAGAGATCTTGAATTTTAATTGCTCGTTGCCCTCTTAAAATCTGAACTTAACCACCTAGAGTGAATTTGTAATAACTGGAGCAAAACTTAATGAAATTGAATGAAACAAAAACAAAAATGATGTAGATTCGTGCCACCATAAAATACAATGACTTACCCACAATAATATGACTGTATAAGGCCGTTCATCAACCTGCAACAGCATTTTACTAGTCCAAAATACAAAAATGAAAAGTTTTAAGCATGCACAGGGGTTTCTAAATGATTTTATTCTTATTCAAACTTCCCCTATGCTTGAAAACAATGTAAAATTACTTTTTAAAGGATTTTTATCTTCCCCAATTGACTAAACCTTCTATTTTCCCACTTGACTATTCATATTCTTGCTTTTTGCTCTTTTTGCAATTTTTTTTACATAATTGGCAACTTTTGCATTTTTTGCTTTTCCCATATTTTTGACCACCTAGAGACCTATAAAGGAATTTGTTACATTAATTATGACCTTCACATGACCTTGTTACATTTCTTTATACTTGAAAACTCAAATTTTACATTTTTTCCTTTTGAAGGCTTTCAGTGAACAAGTGCACCTACACTAGGGAATATTGGGAGTCGAGGAAGAACCCAACAGAGGAGAGGGTAGAGGTCTACATTGACCTAGTATTTATACCATTTGATTTCCCCCCATGGATTGACTTATATTGCAAGGGTGGTGGAGTTTCACAAAGCACTCAAGTGGCCCAATCCATCAAAACATAGATAAAGAATTTGGGATGGTTGGAAAGGAAGAAGGCTAATTTCTAGAGGTACCAACAGGAAGAAAAATATGTAAACACCCTATATGGAGATGTTAAACTAGGTGATGAGAATTTTGAAAAGATCTATGATGATGAGGTTGGATCCAATAATTTAGTAATCCTAAATCGGATCAGGATCTTGAATAGGAACATGCACTAGTTTATGACCCCCCGCCTCAGGTGCTTGATGTAGGGAAAAGGATCAAAACACAAGGAATCACATATCTCATCCTCCACCAACACCCTACCAAGGGGTAAGAGGACTTGATGGTCTCCAAAAAGATCTGCCACAGCTCTAAGGATCCAGGGTTTGTCAAGATCGGTCGCCAGAGAGTCTGAATCAACCAGTGTAGTCTATACAAAGAGAAGAAGAGTTCAAGGCTTAGGTGGACCGAGCACATCAGAAAAAGGAGAAGAAAAGCTTGATTTCATTCCACAGGTATCTTCAACCCTAACAACCCAAGTAAGTTTTTCACCCACCATCCTTTCTTCTACTGCATCTATAGTTGTTGCTCCCCCCTCATCTATAAAAATAAATCCTCCATCTATGGAATCTAATGTCCTCATCCTTAATACACCCCCAGCTATATTTAATATGAGCCCCATGAAGAAACCCTATGTGTCAAACGCGCATCTTCCACCTTGACCGCAATTGAATCTTTGATTGCCTTATCGAAGGAACCAATTGTAAACACTTATACACCCATGCTGCAAGTTTCATTTCCCCTACCTACTTCTAGGCATATGCCTCTTTTTTGCCTACTTCCCCTTTTGCTCTGATAGGCGCACCTCCTTCTGAGGTCATACATGGCATCCCACCATTTTCAATGATAGCAATTCCTTTTGTCTCTTCGCAAACTCATTCAATCAATAGTACCCATTTTTTCACCCTCTATGGTCTCCCCTCTGGTGTTTCTCTCATTGCACAAATTATTGAGTCTCCATAGAGCCTCCAGACTCATATTGAGGTAACTAGATAGGCCCAACAAGCGAGGAAGCAAAAGTTGTGGGTAAAATCTGTGATGAATCCAACTACCAAGAAGCTGGAAACTTGTTTCAATGAAGAGTGGAATGCTCTATTAATCTTAGCTATGAGGCCATAGACATCCAAGATGGAGGGAGAAATGCATATCAAATATTATGGCATCCAAGTTGTGGGTCTCAATTTGAGAAAAACTCTTCCGTGTGACAAAGTGGGCTTGGAAGGCAACCTAGAAAGTGGTCTCTACTAACTATGAGAAGTTGGAAAAGAAATTGAAAAGCCACGAGGTAGAGTTGGTAAACATAAAGGACACAATTGCCAGACTACAAGTGAAGATCAAAGGAAAATATTTGGAGATGGCTCACTTAAGGTAGGTATAGGGTCAGCAAGGTGAAGTGACTAAGTTGCTCAAGGAATCCCAGAGTGAAAAAGATTAGCTTCATACCAAGATGCAAAGATTTAAATGTGAGATCATGGTTGAGTGTGAAACAACTATGGAGCATCGACAAAGGAAAAAGGAGCTTGAAGACACAACAACAAGAACAAATAGTATATATGTTGATCTACAAAAGGAGATGTAGGAGAAGGATAGACAAAAGATAGATATACAGGAATAATTGGTTAATACCCACTCTCAAGCCTCTAATGATCTTCAAAAGGCCCAGGTGGAAATGGAGAGGGAAAAACAAGAGAAGAAAGATGTCAATTCTATTCTACAGACTTGCAATGAGGAGATGGAGAAGTTGTGCTCTGAGATTTCAAATTTTCTTTGGGAGAAGAATCAATTGGAGGAAATATGAGACCTAGGGAATCCTAATTCCAACAAGAATTGACCACAACAACGGGATTTGAGCTCCTTCTGGTGCTTAAAAAATTATTATCCTCTCACTGGGAGAGGATCATAGTTTAGTAGCAACTATGAAGTTAGTTTTGCGCTTTCTAATAGATGCACATAAGTTAAATGCAAAGGTCATTTTGGTGGTCGAACAAATTCTATAGACAACCACTCCCCGAGCTGAAGAATCAGGAGTCTTGATCACAAGACTATTGCACCATAGAAAAAAGGACCTCTTGCTTGACATTGGATTAATTCATGATAAATTGGACTTAATGAGGCCTTGATTTAGGTGTTGTGAGGAATTTTATGCATCCACACTAAGTCTTGGACCCTTGCAAACTGAATAATATGCATTTAACAATGTCTTGTAAAGGTGTTGTAGAGTCTTGTAAAGAAATTTCACGCTCGTCTAGACTTAATGAACTCATTTCTCCCTAATTCAACATTATAAAATATGTTTAATTCCATTTTCACATCAATCTAGAAGATTTGCAAGCTAAACTTAATGTTAAAATAGTGTTGTAATGTGTCTTGCACATTCACATTGATTTTTGTGCCTTCCTAGGCTATGCGGACCTCATGTTAATGTTGTAAAGTATCACACTTTCACATTGAATTATGTGTCCCAAGCCTTAATTGACCTTTACATCATCATTAATAGGCCCCTATTAACCCATATTATGCATCTTAGGGCTTAAATTAATCAAATAACCGACAAAGTTACAATTTAAACCTTATTTCCTTATCTCTTGGCATCTTAGTTGTCAAAAAGGCCCATGTGGGACCCATTCGCCATGCATGGCGAATCAGTCCCATCTAGGTGGGACCCATTTGACATGGGTGGTGAATGAGTCCCATTTGGCCCAATTTTCACCTTTGAGCAGGAAAAAAGTGAAATTTAAGTTTATTATTTCTTCATGTCGGCCTATGATGAGGTATTAATGCATAAAATAGGTGAAACTCCTATAAATATAAGTATTTTAACCCTAATTCACATCTCTCTTATCATTTTATTCATCCACCAATCTTCCATCTCAAGTCAAGCAACTTAGGGTTTCATCATTGCAAGTCTCCAAGATATCAATTTTCAAACATTCAAGA
>VDFB02204531.1:0-20260 GCA_007258455.2 Sequoia sempervirens | reverse complement strand
AAAAGGAATTTTTTATCTTTTATTTACCTTTTTATTCCGCCACCTAATTCCAAACTTCCCGGGGCCGCCATTCGCAAACCGTACGTCCAATCCACTCCGTTCCAAAGGCAAACTTGCTTAGTTTTTCGCCCTCTATCCAACGGTCCCCTCCATTTCCCTTTATCGAGACGTCGTCCGGGGCCCCTTCTTTCTTCCCCAACCGCCCTCTCGAGGGGGCATACCCTACCACTTCCTTCCATTCCAAACCAGACACTGGGGCATCCTCATTTCTTTCTTCATCCTCGACATTCACTTTTCTTCGAAACATTGTTATTTCAACAATATTTCGAAGAGGGGCAAAATGTAGATACCTAAATTTAATCACTTCCATATGATTAAATTTGTTGCGTTCACGCCTATCATATTAATATTAATTTATTAAATTAATATTAACCCCTGTGTCTCATACTGACAAAGTATTTAATTTAATAATTAATACTTTGTCTTTTACTTTATTCCTCTCTAAATTAAATAAATACACTAATTTATTTAATTTAGTCACTTATCCTCCTTTTGATTTAAAAATCAATTTAAAATTTCTCACTTTCTCTCTCCTTGTCACATCCTCCAACATTTGCCACTTGCCTCTAATCTTCTGTTAATTAGCCTAATCCAATATTTGCACAACCTTAACCAAAATCATTAACTATATTTAGCACCTCTTTTTTGGTCAATTCTTCCATTTTTCCTTTTAATGATAACCCTCTCTCCTATGTGAATTTTTAATTCACATTTATTTTCTCTAGACTCCCCTCCTTTAAATGTGAATTTTTAATTCACATTCCATTCTCCCAAGGCTTCTAGAACCTTGGACTTGTCACAATCTCCACGTGTGACCAAGTCCCACCTTTTTGGAGCCCACCTTTTATCCTCTAGATTTATCCTATGAGTAACAATTTTTAATTCACATTTATCCCTCAACCACCTTTCCTTTTCCCATGTAGATTTTGAGAATTCTAAGAATTTCCTCAAAGTCACTCCCCTTGGGAGACAAAACCCCTTTTTGGCAAATCCTCCTGCCCAAGGTGCATGTCCTTTTCCACCTCACGCCCTTTTGACAACTCATCTCCACCTCATATCCCTCTTGTCCATTTCACCTCAGCATCAAGATGTGAGGGCTTGTGAGTTCTCAACCCCACCGCAGCCCTTCATCTTGGCGACTGATGAATCAATCTTGACCTGAATTCTCACAGAATTCCATTCTATAATACTTTCCTCAGGCATTTCAACAACACTTTAGATTTGAGCACCCTTATGCTGTTATTTTGCAACACTTTTCACTTCCATACCTACATGCTGTCCATTTGAATCCTCAAGCATTTGCAATCAACTAATCATCTTTGCTAGTCATCTTGCCTATAGAATCTTGCATTTTAGTCATTCAATCTACCATCTAAGGAGCACACAAGCTATTCAAATCAAGGCTAATCAAGGAGCAACCAACAACAAGGAAGGTGATATTGTCCTATTTTGTTTATCTATTTCCTTTCTTATTCTAACTCTCTTTTGGCTAATCTTGAGGTGTCCTTGGTAGTTTATCATTTCATGTTTCTTAGTTAGATTCACACATTTAGAGTAGCATAAAATATCAAGGTATATAGTGGGAACTACATAATTTCCATATACTAGTTGGAATGGTGTAAACTTGCTAGTACTTTTGTAGGATGTGCAGTAGGCCCAAAGTACTATAGGTAATTTTATATTCCAATATGACCTATTTCCATTGTACATTTTAGTTAGTGATGTCCCAATTATCTTGTTTAGAGCTTCACTTGTTCTTTTTGTTTGAGGATGATAAGGTGAGATCTTATTATGTGTGATCGTAAAGTTTTGTAATAGTTCCACGATTATTTTATTTACAAATTTTTACCCTAATCACTTACAATACTTAATGGGCATCCAATACTGCTCTTATTGATATCCCAAATGCATCCACATGCACATTAAATGATATGCTCCAGTCAGGAAATATCGGGATGGGTGCCTCCATAATTTTCTATTCTAGGGTGTCAAATGCAACTTGAAATTTTCCATTCCATTCAATATTCCTACTAGATTTATTTTTCAATAGTTCCTCCAATGGTGCAACAATACAAGCATAGTCTCTTATAAAAATTTAAAGTGGTAATTGGTGTAACCCAAGAAGTTTCTAACTTTTGGAGAATTTTTAGGAGGTAGTGTAAATTTAATGGGGTCTACCATTAGGCCTTCTTTACAAATTATGTGGTCCATTAGTGTGCCATAGGGTACCACAAACATACATTTATTCAAGTTTAGTGCTATTTTCATACTCTAACATATATTTAACATCATCCTAGAAGAACTTGCACATGTTCTTTTATCAATCCATAGATTGTCCATTCATCCAAGTACACTTCCAAAAGGTCATGTATGAAGTATTTGAATGCATTTATCATTATCCTACTAAATATTGTAGGTGCATTTTTCAGGCCAAATGATATTATTGTATACATTTAAGAACCTCATTTTGTTGCAAATGTAGTTTTTAGCTAATCTTCTTCCCTTATTTTAGCTTGGTGATAAACGAAAAAATTCATCAGTAAATGAATAAATATCCTTTCAAGAAATTGATTCTAATATTTCTTTTGTAAAAGGTGTAGGAAAGGGATCATATATGCAATCTTTATTCAATTCCCTAAAATCAACACATATTCTTAGCTCCCCTCTCTTTTATTTTGCACAACCACAAGAATTATCAATTTTGCATCTTCTACTAGTTTGATGATTCCTACATCAAGAATTTTATCTAACTCAAATTTTGATTTCTTTTTCATGTTTGGGTTAAGGTGGTATGATCTCTTCCTTACTATTTTAGTCGGGCTTCTTTTAGTTGTATCTTTGTTACGCCTGCCTCTTCTTAAATTATCCCCTTTAAATCAGTAAATGTTCAAGGGAACAACTCTTCAAAATTTGATAGGATATCTACAACTTGTGCTACTACCTTTTCATCCCAATAATCCCATGTCTTTGAGAGTTTAGGGTCTCCATTCTTGGAAATATTTTTTCCCTAAGCTTGATTGGTTGGTTGTAGTATTTCTATTTAGATTCGATAGGGGATTCTAGTTCCCTTTCCCCTTGATTGACCTCTATATCCATGTTATATTTATCATTGTCTTCTTGTTGCATTAAAAACATATTCTTTCTAGGAAAGTTGATTCTTTGTCCAACCATTAAGTATACTTTTGTATTCCTTTTATTTGTGGAGGTGGGGAAATAAGCTACGGTATCGCTACTTTTCATTTGTGTCTGGTCTAAATATTATTTCTTTCTTCTTAAGCAATGAGGTATGAATATATTTATCCTAATTGTAAAAAGAAAAGGTATGTATGAAATCCATTTTAAACTCCTAGGATTTAGTTTCTCCTCTTCTTTCTTGGTTTATGTACCAAGTCTAGTCAACTGGTGTGATTGTCTAGTAGAAGAGTTGAATGTATAATATTTCATCATACTCATTCCTTGCCTCTCACCTTTCAATACAAGTGTTTAAATGTTCTTCTAATAAGATATCACCATCATACTTTGGTATATCCATGCATTCCCCTTCTTCTAGTAGGTATCTTGTTTTAATTAAGATTTGAAAATTTCTCCCATCTAGTAATCTAATTTTTATGTGTATTATGTCATCTTGCAGCATTACAAATAAGTGTGTGTTGTAATATGTCAATCCTTAGCTCCGCAATGTTAAATATTTGTTCTATATGTGGAATGTACTCCTACGCTCGAGTACTTAGGTAGTTTAATATCAAAAATTCTCTCTAATATTTGGTATATTTGATGGGATCTTCTAGTTATGTTATCCTCATGATCTCTTAATTTGTTGCAATATTTCCATGGTACATTGTTTATATTTACGGTAGAATGTGGAACATTCTCTAGTGCTCTTAGCATAAATATCCTTCAAAATTCGGTAATCCTCTGGGAATGTAGTTCTAAATCTTCTTGCATCCATGCATGCAATACTTCTTCAATATTTGTGTTATAAGCATCACTCTCTATTTCTATTTCTCTGTTTGACTTTGGTTCTTCAAAACTTTCATTTGTGGGAAATTTTGATATTGTATAAATGTTTTTATTATCAGAGTTGTGATATTCTTCTATATTTACTTTCTTTGTGTAGGATTCGTTTGGAATTTCCATAGGGGAATGTGGACTATTTTGTCTTAGTTGAAAAATTATATTTATTCTTTTCTTGAGTCTACAATTCTATTTGTGTTGACAAACCACCTTAGTTCAAGTAGTGTGTTAAATGAATCAAAAGTTTCTTTGATGGAAACTACCTCAAATTCTACGATTTGTTTCTCCCATAACACTTACTTCTACATGTCTCCAGGTCCCTAAAGTTTTCATATTGGTACCATCAACTAGACTAATGTTATAGGGTATTTGTTCAAATCTTAGTTTGCGTAATTGTTCCCATACTCTTTTAGGAATCATATTTATGTCAGCTTCTAAGTCTATCATCACATTTTAAGTTTCTTATTGTTTATACTAATAATAGTCATAATGGGTCTGGTTTTCCATTTCATATCATTCTTCCCTATTGTTCTTATTTGTGGTGATTGAGATTGCTTCTTATTCTAGTACTTAGAAAATTGTTTTAGTTTTTCTAAAGGTTAGAATGTTTTGACATTTTTATAAGTTGCTTTAATATGACCACCTCTTGCTCAGAGAAGTAATCATTTTGTTTCTCTTCTTTGTGTTGTTCCTTAGTAACATTTTTTTTGGATTGATCTACAATTTGATCACGGTGTTATTTGATTGGGTGGAACTCTTCTTCCTCTATAGTGCTCTCTTCATCAATGATTGTTTATCTTTTGTTTGCAATATTAGTTCCTTGTCTAGTAACCACTGTTGCTTTATTTTTCTTTTTGTGGTTTGGTTTTGTATTGACTTGATATCCTTCTTAAAACCTACCTGTCTTAGTACTTTCAAATTCATTATGCTCTGATTTTTGACATCTACTAGTTGTTTGATTAGGTTCTTTTGGTACTCTTCTCAAGAGTCTTGCTCCTCCATATGAATTTAAGTTTTTTAGTTCATCACTTTTCAATTGTGGTGCCACATTATTATAATATGTTTGTGCTTTATCACAATTGAATATATCATGCTTGGTACTTTCACAAAATCCACATTGCTTCTTCTTATCTCCCCAACATTCAATTACGAAGTGACTCTATTTTCCATAATTGAAGTAGGTGACATTTGTACATCTTCTTATCCATGTACCTCAACCTCTATCTCCTTTGAATTGACCTCTATCACTATATTTTACCTAATTTTGTAGGGATTATATTTATTTGGTTTCTCCACTTTGGAACTCTATATCCATGGTCATGTAGATAAAGTGGTATTTCTTCTAAGCCTTTTACATATGTCATTCATCTCTTGTCATTATAGTTCCATTGGTTTGGATCCTCTCTTAATCTAAATAGTTGGGATGGAAAATATTTTGTTCCATGTTCATCCCATTCACTACAAACTCCACAATAGACTAAGTTAATCTTTTAGGGTAGTGTTTTTATATCTACCCTTAATGCATTCACCTTCTTTTCTCCTATTTATTTTGGGAATTCATTCCACAAGTGACCTTCTCTAGCACAATATGTGCACCATATGTTGGTTCTTTGTGGAAGGTTATCTTGTTTCACCATAATCCCTTATCTAAACATTAGTTGTTCAATTTCCAATCGTAGTCTTTACATCTCTTTATTTTATTTTTCTTTCTCAAATTTCCTCCAAGATTGGTTTTCTATTTGACATGCTAAAGTTACTAATCTTGCGTATGTATTGAATTTCTTCCCATTTATGGCCATTCTAATCTCTAGTGTCACTCCTGATATAAACCATTCAATTTTATGTTTTTCTATTAAGGGTTCTTCCAACCTCCTTGTTGTATCTTTGAATCTTTTTATCAAATTTTATGATTGTTTCATCTTCTTTTTGTGAGTTCTCTTAGCTTACTTAACCATTTTGTTGGTAGATGGTCAGTGCTCCCCTCAAGATTCATGACATGGCTTAACCACCTCAAATGGATTTGTTAACTTTTGCAGTTGTATCGAGCATTAACAGGTCGATCTATTGGATCTCAAAAATGCAGGTTACAAATCCTAAGAGGATTCCAGGTTTTATGATCAAACTTGCAACATTTTTGAACCAATGAATGGAGTTAACCTATATGGTTGATGACTCCCTACACTTCAGGCTCTGCTAAACTTGGGTAGACCTTGATAGCTTAAGTAGACTTAGATTTGTATGACTTAATTGAATTTATAAATCTATCCACAGTGGCATAAAGTGTGAAATAGATGGAGGCTTGATAACTACTCTACTTCTAATGTGATAATTGATAATTTAGAATGTCAAAGTGGGTAAGTAATGTATGAATGAAATGGACCAGTGCTTTATTGGGTAAGCGAAGTCAATTAAATTCTTTGACAAGTGACTAGTATTGGTTATAACTTTGATTGCTTGGCACTTAGGTTTGTTTATACCTTGTATAAACGTGCAAGAATGTGATTGACAAACTCTTCTTATTGATCCAATTGATCCTATCAGGTTACTATGATTTATTAAAAGGATTTTAATCCTTAAGGAACCAATTAACAGAATCACACAATGACAACAAATGTGTATTAACAAATAAGTATATCCTTAATTTGAATAACAAGATAACATCAATGTGGAAATAGTATGACAATCTTATCAATTACCTACTCTTCTTACTGATCCAAAAGTTACTCCCCAGTTATTGTAATCAATTAAAAGTATTTTAATTCTTTGATAGAAACCAATTAACTTGACTACACAAAAACAACAAATGTGTCTTGATGAAATTGAAATATCAACTTGGATACACAACTTCAAATAACAAAGAAATAGTAATGTGGAGATAGCCATATAATTTCTTTAAATCAACAAACAATAGACACCAATATTGAGCCACATAGAATTAAATATCTTCCATTGATTTCAGCGAAAAAATTATGCATGCATCATGGTCCATACAGTATAGTCTTATATGATAAACATTCTAAAAGTATTTCTTGTAAATCTCCTATTATCTCCCTATTCGCTCTTACTATCTAATCATTACACATCCAACTTATATATAAATATTATGAAGAGGGTACACCTCTTCATAGATGTCTTTTGAAATTAACAACATTTAAACATTAACAAATTAAGCTCTAATGAGCCATAAGTGAACTTGTGTTGTGTGATCTAAATATTTCTAACTTAAGTGAGTGTCAGCATCCTCTGTAGCATTCCTTGTAGCTATTTCCATGATGACCATCTTCTCCAAACACTCACATTCCTCCTCTAGTGTTGATTCCTCATTCTTGGATGCTTCCAAGGCTCCATGTAATATCAATCTACATTCTTTCATCCATTCGTTCTAGTCTTTCAACTCTCCATCATCTTTGAATAGTGCAGGCACTCCTTCCTTTGCAGCATCAATGAACTCCTTTGCATATGCTTGAAGTTCCTTATAGTATTCCTTGTGTTTTCTCATGATATCCTCAGCAACTATGATGGCTCCACTATTAGAAGTACCTCTCTTTTGTATTTACTAGATCTTTTCCTGAATTTAGTCATTTATTCTCTTATGTTCTTGAATTGCAGTGTAACTCTTGGAATGGGTCACCTAGAACTTGTTCATCCAAACCATCAAGTTAGTGTGTCTCTTTTGGAATATTGCAAAGAGTGCATCAAATTTGGCTTTAGTCACTTGAGTACGTACATTTAATTCCTCACTCTTATTCTTTGACTGGGAACCCTCTCCTTGAGTTAGAAATCTAGTAGATCCCTTGAGTGTATCTTTGACCATATCCTTCAGGAAATCATTTTCTTTGATCATCTTTTCATTGTTCATTTTGTGCATATCCTATTCCTTGATTAACATATGAATTTATGCTTTATTTAGTTTGGCTACATTAATACCAATGTCTGTTGTGACTATAGGGTCAGTTTCTCCTACCTTCAATGTCATTACATGACCAAAAGATTTCTCAGTATCAATAATCACAGATCTTTTATGCAGAGGATACAAACCCCAAATCATAAGGGAGTTCTCATCAAGGTTATATGTCGATCCTGTGTATACTTCTATAACCCCTTTTGGACTAAGCTTATGTGTAGCACCATTATTATGCAAAAAAAATAAAAAACAAGAGTTGAGTTCAAATCTAAACCCAGGAAAATCATTACACCAAACTCCTCCAACAATTTCCTTCCTTTTTTTGGATTCATATCCTTCATCTCATTCTCGACATCTAATTTCAAAGTATTCAATAATTGAGCTTCATTGCTAGGTGTGATATCTGTGACATATTCCCTTATTGCTTTCCCTTTTTGCTTGTACAAGAATGATCTGAATTCAAGAGACCTTATAAAATAATCATCAGAAACAAAATATTTATACGCTAACTTCCTAGTATCTATATCAAATGCTTCTTCAACTTCTTGTTCTCTATTGGGAGGTTGATATTGCTCCATTCTCAATATAGAGATTTTGTCAATTTGACCTTAGGGTTCTCTTTCATCAAAATATTCCTCACCAGAGGACAACATCTCTACTTCTTGTATTTCTTTTATCCTGTGTTCAAATTCTCTATTATAGTTATCAATGGCCAATTTAGCCTCCCTTTCTTCCATGTTCCTAATTACATCATCATATGGACAGGGTATATGAACATATCCACCCAAGTTTTCTTTCTTTCTGGAAAAATCAATATAACCCTCAGGATCAAATCCCTTTCTTGGTGGAGCCTTCTTCATATTGAAATGTGATAACTTATCTAAAATAAGATCATACCCTTCCTTTGACAACACAATAATGTCTCCAAAGCACAATGTACTTGGCATGAATGCTTGTTTCTCATAGGCACTCAAGTTCATAACATTTGAATAATCCATTTGTCTGACAATTTCCAAATATGCAATCCTATTTAGCATAGTTTTTAGTAGAAGGAAAGGTGTATCCTCAAAACCATATACCCTAAACATGGTGGCATCAACATAACAATACCAATCACACCAATTATGACCAATAGTTGTAGGTCCATTGAAATATTTGGGCCTTAGAAATCTTTTAATCTCATCATTCAATGAATAATCACAAGGGTGATTGAAAAATCTATACAATATCTTGACAAAATATTCCTCAAAATGAACATAACTAGAATTGACAAATCTAGAATCCCAAATAGCAGTCCACAATTTCACTGGTAGTGGTTGATCTTCCTTCTCATATTGTGTAATTTTCAATTCTTCTAGCCATATCCCTAACTCCTATCCATAGTACAATACCATATGCATGAGAATGGAATAATGTGTGAAGTGCAGTGTGGGAGATCCATTTTTTATTTCCATTAGCCTTGAGTCAATCACTTTGAAAATGTTTGAGGCATAATCAAAAGGTATTGCATTGTGGCACTGTACATCCGTTGCAATCACCATTGGCCCTATAGACATGAATTCAGAGGCTTCAGTCCCCAATACTTGACACACTGAGAAATATGTGTGTTTTAGGTAAGGTTCGAATAAATTGACACGAAAAGGAGGCCCATCATTGTTTTCAAGTGGAACAAGGTCTCCATCCTTCCTAGGTCTATGTAGTGGCAATATCCATCCTTTATAAGTTGTATCCATTCTCCAATACTCCTTTTCCAAATCCTCATGTACAATCAGCTCATCACATGTGTCACTTAGGTTAAAAACTTCACAAAGTGCAGTCTTAGAGACATGTATGAAGGGTTCACCTTGCAAGTTGTAGATAGCTTCAAGGTCTGGGTTGTAATTCTTAGTGAGATGTTTCAAAAGTTCTACATTTACAAATACATTTGGAACAACCAGTTTTCCCAAATTGAAATTCTAGGGATTGCACACTAGTTCAAACCTATTTCTCCGATAATAGTGGAACATGAACAACTCAAATCCTCTAACGAGAGTCCACACATCTACTATATGTTTGCATTTGTCTTCGAACTTTTCTAAATTGTCCCTTAATTGTGTAGGCCTTCTAGCTTTCGGCCCTGAACTAGGCAATTGATTAATAAGGTCCTAGTTCAACTTTTGTTCTTTTATTTTGGATTCCACCCGTGTTTCAATTTTTTATTTTTTTATTTTTGGGTTGACTACCTTCACCTTGTTGCTGCCTACTTTTTGATTTCACAAAACTTGTACCTTCCATTTTTAATCCTCCTTGGAGGTGACATAATTGAATTATAATTTATCAATTATAAAGAAGTTTGTAAGCTTACTTGTGAATTTCTAGCCGCACTGAATTCTTTGAGTTCCATTCAATCTCTCATCCTTTCCGTTGCAACTTTTTGGAAATTCCTTTTGTTTATTTTCCTTTCAATAAGAGAATATTTACATAATGTTCATTCATGCGGCCATTAATGTCTATCTCTGAGAATGAATCCAACAGGTTTTTTGAATTTTTTAATGTCAAAACGACACAAAAGATTGCATCGGTGAAACCTTTCTTGTCTTAGGCTGATCTACGCATCTAACTTGTCGCCACCTTTGTTTATACATTCACAACATATCTCCAAGACATAACTGAATTTCTTTTCGATGTAGAGTGTCCCTTTGATTCTCATACTTAGTCGGGAAGACAACCAAATGATCTTACCGATACTATACAACTACCCCTTCTCTTATATTTCAATTTTCATTACTTCGGAGAGAAAATATGGAGCTTTCCCAATGTCAAGGTGGTCTAGACCACAAAAACCCCTTTGATTATTTCCCAAAGTCCTTCTGACAAATTTTGTTTACTTTATGTTACCATTGGGTTGACATGAACCATCACTAAGAGAATAAAATGCTCTACTGATGTACTTGGTCTTCCCAACGTGCTCCCTCTACTGATTCATTTATTTGGATAGGTTAGTGAGACTCTCCCTGAAACCCCTTCATTAGTGTAACCCATGCGGTCGGAGAGATTTGAGGGACTCACTCTGATTGTATATGTCTCTTTGATAGTCATTATTTTTCTTCATCGACAAAAGAACATATGTTTCTTGCTGATGGGGGATCCATCGGCATGACTCGCGAGCTCAGCATGATTTGAATACTTCACTCCAACTACCTTGCTCTTGCTGATAAGCCTTCATTGGTAAAATGACAGGCATTGTCTTCCCGATTCTGCACACATGTAGTCTTCAGGGTCTTTGATCGATGTGACTTGATTCACCTCTCGCCGATATATAGAAAATGTTCAGATTGAAAGGCTATGACTTGTTGATCGGAAAGACTTGCACATGATCTTGTTGATATGGATCAATTATTTTAAAGCTCTTGCTTAGTGATGACCAGAGGAATGCTTATGTGTCAAAGGCCAAATTAATGGGATCATTGGTGAACATGGATTGTGAAATGGATCTTGTCACACAAATTTCAACAATTTGTATTGGTTATGAAATTAAAGTGTGGAAATTTTTTGTGGTACATGGGAGATAGGTGGGTGAAGACCAATAAAAATGTGAGATTTTTACAGTTCTAACAAGACCTTTTAGTGTAATGACAATTGTGGGGCCAGAATTAGTATCAAAGCCAAAGGTACTGGGCTCAAATCCCCTCGGGTAATGTTGAGGGGGAGATTGTTGGCAGATGGCCAGTGCTCCCCTCAGGATTCATGACATGACTTAATCGCCTCTTGTGGATCCATTAACTCTAGTGGTTGTATCAAGCATTAATAGGTTGACCTTTTGGTGTAATGACAATTGTGGGGCCAACACCTTGAGTAGGTAGTTTTGGGGATTCAAAATTTTTCAAAAATTCTTGTTTACTATGTCCCATTCTTTATCGTTTGTGGGATAAGACTTGTGATACCATTTAAGGGAATCACTTCGTAAGGTGTCGATGAAATAAAATAGTTTAGTGTTATCCCTAGTTATATTTTGTCTTTGCTACATTGATTCAAGGAGAAAGATATGTTCTACAACCTCATTGGTGTCTTTTATGAAAATAGGTAACTTCTTGGAGGTATTCATTTCTTGTAGTTCTTCATGGCCACATTCTGTATCTTCTAAATTGATATTAAGGTAAGGTGTATCTAGGGTTGCTACATTATTTCCCTTAGCTTCTCTTTCTATTGTCTCTTGATTACCTAATGTATGTTTTACTGCTTTTATAAAATTTCTTCTTAACTTTAGTGGCATTAAGGGTGAATCCTAGTCCAAGGGTTGAGTTTGTTCAAGATATTATTTCATCCTCAAAGATGTCCTTTTGTTAGTAAGTGACATTTGATTAGTTATTAGTTTCGCTTCATTATGTGTTGTTAAATTCATAGGATATGATTTATTTCCCACCATATCTTCTCCTCGTATTTTTAAAACACTTCTACTTACCAACTCATCTAAATATTCTACATCAAATATTCTATATAGGGTTAACTACCGATAACCAATCCTCATCTATTCTTAATAGAATGTTTTCCCAATCTAGATAAGCAATCAATGTTTTCATTGGGGGTGGTGTCATAATTATTATAACTTCTCACTCTAAATTATTTTTAGTTTTTCCATAATCCTCAATTATTCCTTCTATATTTTGTATAATTTGGCTTATCCTATCCATATTAAAACTTACTTTTGTAGTATATCCTTCCTCATGTCTTTGGTTGCACCCACAATGATGTGCTCAACAACACCCTCAATGGTGCACTTATTCTCTTTCCTCATAATTCATAACACTGCCTCCTTGACTTGTTCCCTTTCTTTCTTTTCTACTTCTTCCATCCTTTTGTGGTAGCTTTCCTATCAATCCTAGGTTTGTTTCAATATTCTTTCTTATGTGCTTATCTCTATTGCTAACTTAATTCTTTAAATATTGTCTCTTTTCCTTTTGTCATCTCCTTTTTTCATGGGTCTTGTTGGATCTCAAAAATGCAGGTTACAAATCCTAAGAGGATGTCAGGCTCTATAATCAGACTTGCAACATTTTTGAACCAATGAATGGAGTTAACTTATATGGTTGATGACTCCCTACACTTCAAGCTCTGCTAAACCTAGGCAGGTAGACCTTGATAGCTATAGCATATTGTATGACTTGATTGAATTTTATGGATCTATCCACAATGGCATTGAATGTGGGAAAGATGATGGCTTGTAACTACTCCTACTCCTAGTGTGATAATTGAAAATTATAATATGAAAGTGGATAAGTAATATATGAACGAAATGGACTAGTGCTTTATTAGGTAAGTGGAGTCAATGAAATTCTATGACAAGTGGCTAGTATTGGTTATAACTCTGATTGCTTGGCACTTAGGTTTGTTTATACCTTGTATAAACGTGCAAAAATGTGACCGACAAACTCTTCTTATCAATCCAATTGATCCTACCAGGTTACTGTGATTTATTAAAAGGATTTTAATAACCTTGAAGGAACCAATTAACATAATCACACAATGATAGGAAATGTGTATTGACAAATAAAGTATATCCTTAATTTGAATAACAAGATAACATCAATGTGGAGACAGTATGCCAATCTTATCAATTAACTAACTCTTCTTACTGATCCAAATGTTACTCCCAAGTTATTGTAATCAATTAAAAGGATTTTAATTCTTTAAGTGAAACCAATCAACTTGATTACACAATAATGACAAATGTGCATTGATGAAATTGGATATCAACTTGGATATACAAATTCAAATAACAAAGAAATAATAATATGGAGACAACTAGATAATTGTTTAAATCAACAAACAATAGACACCAATATTGAGTCACACATAATTAAAGATCTTCCATTGATTCTCTGCGAAAATTTACGCATGCATCATGGTCCATACAATATAATTTATATAGTAAGCAGTTGAAAAAGCATTTCTTGTATATCTACTATTCTCTCCCTATTCACTCTTGCTTTCTAATCATTATATGTCCAACTTATATATAAACATCTTGAAGAGGGTGCACCTCTTCATAAGTGTCTTATGAAATTAACAACAGTTAAAAATTAACAATTAAGCTCTAGTGAGCCATAAATGAACTTGTGTTATGTGATATAAATAATCTTCACCCAAATGTGTATCAGCATCCTCTGAAGCATTCTTTGCAGCTATCTCCATGATGACCATCTTCTCCAAACATGCACATGCCTCCTCTAGTGTTGATTCCTCATTCCTGGTTGCTTCCAAGGCTCCATGCAATATCAATCTACATTCTTTCATCCATTCACTCTGGTCTTTCAATTCTCCATCATCCTTGAACAATGCAGGTACTCCTTCCTTTGCAACATCAATGAACTCCTTTGCATCTTCTTGAAGCTCCTTATAATAATCATTGTGTTTCCTCATAATATCCTCAACATTTGTGATGGCTCGAGTGTTAGAAGTGCCTCTTTTTTGTATCTCTTGGACCTTTTAATGAATTCAGTCATTTATTCTCTTATGTTCCTGAATTGCAGTGTAACTCTTGGAATGGGTCACCCAAAACTTGTTCATCCAAACCATCAAGTTAGTGTTCCTTTTATGGAATATTGTAGAGAGTGCATCAAATCTAGCTTTACTCACTTGAATATGTACATTTCATTCTTCACTCTTATTCTTTGACTAGGAACCTTCTCCTTGAGATAGCAATCTAGTAGATCCCTTGAGTGTATCTTTGACCATCTTTGAATAATATTGCATCAAATCTAGCTTTACTCACTCGAATATGTACATTTCATTCTTCACTCTTATTCTTTGACTAGGAACCTTCTCCTTGAGTTAGCAATCTAGTAGATCCCTTGAGTGTATCTTTGAGTGTATTTATTCTCTTATGTTCACATTGCGTGTAACTCTTGGAATGGGTCACAGAACTTGTTCATCCAACCCATCAAGTTAGTGTTCCTTTTATGGAATATTGTAGAAGTGCATCAAATCTAGCTTTACTCACTTGAATATGTACATTTCATTCTTCACTCTTATTCTTTGACTAGGAACCTTCTCCTTGAGATAGCAATCTAGTAGATCCCTTGAGTGTATCTTTGACCATATCCTTCAAGAAATCATTTTCTTTGATCATCTTTTCATTGTTCATTTTGTACATGTCATGTTCCTTGATCAACATCTGAATCTATGCTTTATTTAAATTGGCTACATTGATGCCAATGCCAGTCATGGCCACAAGATAAATTTCTCCTACTTTCAATGTCATCACATGGCCAAATGCCTTCTCAGTGTCAATGATCACATATTTCTTGTGTGGGGGATACAAGGCCCAAATCATGAGAGAGTTCTCATCAGGGTTATAACTTGATCTGGTGTATACCTCTGTCACCCCCTCTGGACTGAGTTTATGCTTAGAACCATTATCATGCAAAAAATGTCAAAAACAAGTGCTAAATTCGAATCTAGACTAGGGAAGATCATTACAACATACTCCAATAGTTTTCTGCCTCTCTCAGGAGTCATATCCTTAATCTCATTCTCCACATTTAATTTCAAAATGTTCAACAATTGGGCTTCGTTGCTAGGTGTGATATCTATGACAGATTCCCTTATTGCTTTCCCTTTTTGTTTGTACAAAAATGATCTAAATTCAAGAGATTTTATAAATTCATCATCAGAAAAAAAAGGATTTATAGGCTAACTACCTGGTATTTGTATCAGATGCTTCTTCAACTTCTTGTTCTCTATTGGGAGGTTGATACTCCTCAATTCTTAGTTTATAAATTTTGTCAGTT
The DNA here is from genome assembly GCA_007258455.2 of Sequoia sempervirens. Lineage (NCBI taxonomy): Eukaryota > Viridiplantae > Streptophyta > Pinopsida > Cupressales > Cupressaceae > Sequoia > Sequoia sempervirens. The sequence goes on along the minus strand of VDFB02204531.1, from coordinate 4,513 downwards.
TAGCCTTGGGGTCCTTTTTCACCAGAAGATTCTCCACTGCCAGAAGATAACATTTATGCCTCTTCTATCTCCTTCATTCTCTGCTTCATCTTCCTATTATACTTATCAATCGCCAATTCATCTTCCCTCTCTTCCATGTTCCTGATTATATCATCATGTGGATAGCGTTTATGAACATATCCACCTAGGTTTGCTTTCTTTCTAGAAAAATCATATAACCCTCAAGATCAAATCCCTTTCTTGGTGGATCCTTCTTCATATTGAAATGTGATAACTTATCTAAAATAATATCATACCCTTCCTTTTACAACACAATAAAGTCTCCAAAGCACAATGTACTTGGCATGAATGATTGTTTCTCATAGGAACTCAAGTTCATAACATTTGAATAATCCATTTGTTTGACAATCTCCAAATATGTAATCCTATTGGGCATGATTTTTGGTAAAAGGAAAGGTGTATCCTCAAAACCATATACCCTAATCATGGTGGCATCAACATAACAATACCAATCACCCTAATTATGACCAACAGTTGTAGGTCCATTGAAATCTTTATGCCTTAGAAATATTTTAATCTCATCATTCAATGAATAATCATAGGGGCGATTAAAAACCTATACAATATTTTGATAAAATATTCTTCAAAATAAACATAGCTGGAATTGATAAACCTGTTGTCCCAAATATCAGTCCACAATTGCATTGGGAGTGGTTGATCCTCCTTATCAAATTGTGTAATTCTCAGTTCCTCTGGCCACATTCCCAACTCCAGACCATAGTACAATATTATGTGCATTAGAGGGGAGTAGTGTTTGAAATGTAGTGTAGGAGATCCATTCTTGATGGCCATTAACCCTGAATCTATCCCTTTGGAAATGTGTGAGGCATAATCGAAAGGCCTTACATTGTGGCATTGTATATCCATGCAATCACAATTGGCCCTATAGACATGAATTTAGAGGCTTCAGTTCCCAATACTTGACACACTGAGAAATATGTGTGTTTTAGGTAGGGTTCAAACAAATCAATATGAAAAGGAGGCCCATCATTATCTTCAAGTGGAACAAGGTCTCCATCCTTCCTAAGTCTTTGTAATGGAAATCTCCATCCTTTATAAGTTGTATCCATTCTCCAATACTCCTTTTTCCAAATCCTCATGTGCAATCGGCTCGTCACATGTGTCACTTAGGTTAAAAACTTCATAAAGTGCAATCTTGGACACATGTATGAAGGGTTCACCTTGCAAGTTGCAGATAGCTTTAAGATTTGGGTTGTAATTCTTAGCCAGAAGTTTCACAGTTCTACATTCACAAATACATTTGGAACAACCACTTTTCCCAAATGAAATTCCAGGGATTGCACGCTGGTTCAAACCTATTTCTTCGACAATACTGGAACATGAACAACTCATATCCTCTAACGGGAGTCCACACATCTCCTATATGTTTGCATTTGTCTTCAAACTTTTCTACATCAGCCTTAATCTGGACAATTGATCAATAAGGTCCTGGTTCAACTTTCATTCTTTTGTTTTGGATTCCACCCCTATTTCATTTTTTTGTTTTTTACTTTTGGGTCTGCTAGTCTCGCCCTATTTCCTCCTACTCTTTTTTTTGTTGAACTTGAAATTTCCATTTTAATCCCCTAAGGTGACAAACTTCAAATTATAATTTCCCAATTACAGAGACTTTGTATGCTTACTTGTGAATTTCTGGTAGCACTGAATTCTTTGAGTCTAGTTCGATCTCCCATCCTTTCCGTTGCAACTTTTGGAAATTCTTTCGGTTTATTCTCCTTTCAATCAAAGAATATTTACATAAAGTTCATTTGTGCAACCATTAATTTCCATCTCTGAGAATGAATGCAATAGGTTTTTTGAATTTCGTAATGTCAAAATGACACAAAAGATTGCATCGGTGAAACCTTTCTTGCTTAGGTTGATTTATGTATTTAACTTGGCTCCACCTTTATTTATACATTCACAAAAGATCACCAAGACATAACTGAATGTCTTTTTGATGCAAGGTGTCCCTTTGATTCTCATACTTAGTCAAGAAGACAACCAAATAATCTTACGAACACTATACAACTACCCCTTTCCTTATATTTCAACTTTCATTACTTCGGGGAGAAAATATGGAGTTTTCCCAATGTCAAGGTGGTCTGGACCACTAAAACTCTTTTGATCATCACCTAGAGTTGTTTTGAAAAATTGTGTTTACTTCATGTTACCATCGGGCTGACATGAACCATTGCTAAGAGAATAGAATGTTCTACTGGTGTACTTGGTCTCCCCAACATGTTTCTTCTACTGCTTCATTTATTTGGATAGGTTGGTGAGACTCTCCCCAAAACCCCTTCATCGGTGTAACCCATGCAGTTGGAGAGATCTGAGGGACTCGCTCCGATTGTATATGTCTCTCTGATAGTCATTCTCTTTCTTCATTGGTGAAAGAATATGTGTTTCTTGCTGATGAGGGATCCATCGGCATGACTCACGAGCTCGACATGACTTGAATACTTCATTTTGATTACTTTTCTCTTGCTGATAAGCTTTCATCGGTAAAAGGACAAGCATTTCTTCCTAATTCTACACATATGTAGTCTTCAGGGTCTTTGATCATTGCGACTTGACTCACCTCCTCCTGATATGTAGAAAATGTTCAAATTGAAAAGCTATAACTTGCTGATCGGAGAGGCCAACACATGAACTTCCCAATATGTATTGATTTCCTTTGAAGGTCTTGCTCAACAATGACCAAAGGAATGCTTATGTGTCAAAGGAAAAATTAATAAGATTATTGGTTAATATGGGTTGTGAAATGGATCTTGTCACACAAATTTCAATAATTTTTATTATTCATAAAATTAAGTTGTGACAAATTGTTGTAGTACATGGGAGATAGGTGGGTGAAGGCTAGAAAAATGTGAGTTTTTTTTAGTTCTATCAGTGGCTCCATCTGGGGATGTATACCCCTTATGGGTGTAGCAAGAATCTAGGTCTTTGGGGTAGCAAACCAAGTGTCTTATTGATATGCTATGGAAATGGAAGTGAATTTAGGAAATGTGGGAAATGGAAGTGGAATGAAGTCCTATACTATTGTGCATGGAAAAATATTTATTTTTAGAAGGTTATTCAAGAATTGTCCATGTATTTGCAATTCTCGGCCTTCTCCTAGACTTCTGTGTATGGAAGATTAAGAAAAGAAATGTTTCAGGAATTGTCCATGCACTGGCAATTCTTGTTCTTCTCCTGTCATGTTCTGGAGATAATATGAATCTTCACCAACTTTTCCAAAAATGACAAATGGTCCTAACCATAAAGCTTCAAATTTCCCATGCTTTCCTTTGTCTTGGCTCCTAGCATTCCACATAAGAACCATGTCATTTACTTTAAATTTTCTGCTTTTAGCCCTTTTGTCATATAAGTATTTCATTTGTAGTTGTTTCTTTATATTGTGTTGCTGAGCTTGGTTGTTGACTTCATCAAGTTCCATTAACTCTTCCATCCTCTCCTCCATAGGTTCAAGAATGTCTAAATATTATTGTAAGATGAACTTACATACTGACAACAAATTATGTAAAGGGATCTTGGCTTGAGTCCCATACAAAGTTCAAAGGGTGATTTTCTAATGGCCTTCTTTACAGTGATTCTATCTGCCCATAAGGCTAATCTCAATTTGGAATACCAGGCTTTTTTGTTATTATCCAACATTCTTTTTATGATCATCAGAATGCTTTTTTGTTGGATTTATCTTGCCCATTCTCCTGTGGATGATGCGGTGAAGAATATGATATTGCTATTCCATAAGATTGGAAGCACATCCCATTGTCAATTATGATTCTTGCTGGCACCCTGAACCTGGTGATGATGTTTTCCAGTAGAAAGTTTGTTACTACCTTACTAGTTGCTTGCTTGGTAGGTACAACTTCCACCCATTTTGTAAAGTAGTCAGTGGATACCAATATCCATTTGTGTCATCCACTAGATTTTTCTGCAATTTCTCCTATGAAATCAATTCCCCATTGATGGAATGGAGCCTCAACTTGCAAAGGTCTCAAAGGCAATGCCCCTTGATACTTCAATTTCCCATAAAGCTTTTGACATGCTTCACATTTCCTAGTATAATCATAGGCATCATTGAAAACTTTAGGCCAATAGTAGCCTACCCTTCACACCTTATGTGCAGTGGTATTTGCTGAAAAATGCCCTCCACATACTCCATGCATTTCTTTAGGACATGCCTTGCTTGATCTTCATCTAGGAACAACAACAATCAGACATCCAAATTCCGGACACTTAATTTATCCAAATTTATCACTTTTCGCCTAAACATCCTCTTATCCTTTTCTTGTAAGTAATATTACTATTATTTAATTAATATCTTTAATTCTGCCAAATCCCTAAGGTATTTAATTAATAATTAAATACCTTACTCTCCTTAATCCTCTTTTCATCAAATGAATTAAATAAATATTACATTTATTTAATTTCTCACATGTCATTTTCA
>VDFB02204530.1:17178-65485 GCA_007258455.2 Sequoia sempervirens | reverse complement strand
TTATTTAGTATTTGGAAAGATATAAATTTTTCTTTTTTCTCATTATATTGTTGACCAAAATGCTTCACTTTTTTTCTAAAGCTACTATTTGTTGTAATGTGTTGTTATAAATCTAGGTACAAGCCAACAAGGTTTGCCTAGAGGTGGCTCACCTTAAGGAATTACTTGATCATTAGGGAAATTCCCCTTATGTTGCGACCAAATTTCCTTTGTCACCTTCCTCTTCCTAGGGTTTCTCGCCTTCTCTCGAGTGTTAAAGAGGTTAGAGTCTCTTAGTTCATGATAATCAAGCTGCTTGGCCCCATGATTCTCCATCAACTTGTTAAAGGGATCAAGGTCACAAGAGTGTATTGTGGCCTATTTTGTGGTGATCTAAATCACCTCCCCCTCAAGTATATACTCTTTGGTAGCCTTCTAAGGGAACTTCGAGCTGACCTACTAGTGGTGCTCTTGGGTGGTCGTTTGATGATAGTTCCAAATGGTTTGATTCTAGTAAGGTTCCTTGGATGACATTGACTATTTCTCTGACTTGTGATGAAGATAAAGAAAAATATGATGAGGGGTGGGACCCAGTGACATCAATCTAGAGCCCATTGAAGTATGGGGTAGACATGGTGACCTCGTTGCTACTGCTTTTGCTACCTAGTGGCCTTTATGTTTATGTAATATTTTTTTTAATCCAAGCTCTACCCAGTGTAGAATTTTGGGATGTGATTTCATATCCACCCACTTTTTTTGTGAGTATGTTTACTTTTATTCTCTTATAAATAAATTTTTTGACACTTATTCATGACAAAAATTTATTAGAGGTGTATTAAAATGGATGAGGTTGTCATTATGCCTAGGGTGACTTTGGCATAATGAAAACCCCTCAATGTTTGGATCTAATCTAAAAGAAGTGTGCTTTTGTAACTTTGACTCATGCTCCCAATACCAATGGGTTGCAAGTACCATTTAGAAGATGTTAGCCCTCTCAACAACAAGAAAAGATAATTATAAAAAATATTTTTTTTATTGCAAATACAATAGTTAAAAATCTAACCTAGGAATTAGAGATTATACTATTAAGCTACTAAAACAAATGTATAAAATTTAAATAAATAAAATAATAATATTACTTTTTATTAAAAAAATGACTTATCACACATCCACCTCAAGATTGAGTAAATTGTTTTTTTATTTTTATTTTTATCGTGGTTCACTTTTGTGCTTACAAAATTTAGCTTTGTGCATAGATTGGAAATTACCTAGAAATCTAAACTGTGCTAACATTAATGTTAGAGAGGTGCTCACCATGATGTCTAGAACCTGCATCTAAAGGGGGTGGTCTTGATAAACATAATTTGAAGAGTTTTCTAGGCTTAGGTTGTTCTCCTTTGATCAAATCCATGTTATTAAGTCAATAGTAATGTGGATGATGAAAATGTAAATCATAAATAATAACAATGCAATGGAAGTACAAATTTCACACTTCAAAAATTACTCAATAAAGGTAAGATCTATGCATAAAATCAAATGATAAACAGTAATACCATAGAAAAGACCTTAGATTGCTCTATTATTTCTTTGATAAGTACTTGAATGCTTGATGTAGATTTGCTCTCAGATTTTTAGCATAACCTTGATATCAACCTGATAAAATGAAGGCTTGATGCTTGATAGATGTTTTCTTGATAATGATAGCTTGATAATGATAACTTGATAATGATAGTTTGATAATGCTTGATAGTATAAGTGTTGATTTGATCATAAGAGTGTTGGGGAGATTTTTGATAATAAAAGTGCTAGGGGGTTTGAATGAAATTAAAGCTTCTTATTTATATGCTTCACTTGACACTTGATCAATGGTGGAGATTAATTTGAAAGATCAACAGATAGGAAAATTTAAGATAAGGTAAGACCTAAATTTGAATTTTGATGGAGGGAAGTTAAAAGGAATAAATAAATTTATTTATTTTAAAATGATAGTTGGAGAAATAAATAAATATTAATGTATTTATTTTAGAAGAAAATATGTAATTTAAATAAATTATTTTAATTTATTTAAAAGAGAATGTTAGCTTATTAAATATTTTTTAAAAATATTTAATTATAGAGGAGAAGATTTAATTTAAATAAATTACTTTTAATTTACTTAAAAGAGAAGTGTTAGCTGATTAAATAGTTTTTGAAAATTATTTAATTATAGAGGAACAAATTTAATTTAAATAAATTATTATTTTTATTTATTAAAAGAGGAGTGCTAGCTTCTTCTTTTTTAAAAAATTATTTAATTATAGAGAAAATATTTAATTTAAATCAATTATTTTTTATTTATTTAAAAGAGGAGTGTTAGCTAATTAAATATTTTTTAAAAACTATATAATTATGGAGAACCAAAAATAAATTTGAATTTAATTTTAATTAATGATGGAGGAAAAATGATGAGTGATGAATTAATTAAATAATTAAAAATTATTTTATTAATATAAATATGATAAAAAGAGTAAAATAATTATATAATTAAAAAATGATTTAATTATTATGGATAAAAAGAGGAAATGTTAGCTTAATTAAATAATTAAAAATTATTTAATTAATTATAGATAAAAGAAATGATAAGAAGAAAATGTATTAATCATTTTTAGGTGTCTACATTTTGCCCCTCTTTGAGACAATGTGTTTTATAGTGTTATTTCAAAGAAAAAGGATTGATGATGTGCCCTAGTGTGCCTTAGTGGACCATGAGTTGGAGGATATGATGCCCTATCGAGAGATTGGCTAGAAAAAAAAAAAATTCTAGTTGAGCTCACAATAAGGATTAGTTAGGCCTATGATAATAATGACTCTTACTTGGTTATGCAAGAAAATGTAGTTATATGCAAATTAGCCCATTGATCAAATGTACAATGAAGCATATAAATGGGTAATAAACTGATAGTCAAGTGTGCAAAATGGATGGGATATGATAAGATATGCAAGATGGATGGATTCCTTTATTCCTTTGTTATTTTTGTACATCATTGAGTGTTTTATTAAGGCAAAGGGATATATGTACACCTAGGTATGGATAGCCAAGGTGACTTTAGTATCACTTTAACATGGACTATGACTACAAAAAACATATAGAGAAGTACTAACAATGCCCCATTCCTCACTCTTTACCTAGATATTAGGATTGAGGCTTCCTCGAGATTCCTCAAAATAGATCAAAAGAAAAGATCAAATATGAAATATCAGAGATTAAGATTAAGGTAAAAAAATAAATCAACAAGAAAAGGACGAAATGGCAAACAAGTCAATAGCCCTCATATCTCTTTCCAAAAGGGTAAGCTTAGTTTGATAAATAGGATCCATTGTAGGAAGGATGAATCCATTAGGACCTTAAATTTGTTTTCATAATGCACATCATAGGAAAGATACTTCCATTAATGCATGGAAATGTTTTGACAGTGATAATGAAAGATAGGCAACAAGCTATGCAAGCCAAAGATTTAGCTCAATAGGTAAAATTCATTTTGCTCTTGATTTTTGTGAAAGCACAACGTTTTAGGATTTGCATATGATCTCAAGATACAAGAATCCAACCAAAAACCTAGGTCAAGGGAAAGGTGTCCCAAATTAGGTACAAGATCCATTATTATAGTATATATGGACTGACTATTCTATGATAGGTGGATAGGTGGATGATAGGAGAAGAAAGGTCTCCAAGGGTTATACTACAAAGGAACAAGATAGCATTTATTAGAGTTATTTTTATTATGAATATGAGATAAAAATGATTGTTTGGATAAAAGGATTATGCCTAAAGGACTTGGATTGTAAGGATTTTCTTTGTCTAAAATATATTTGGATAAGGTTTTCCCTCAACTTTACCAAGATAAAAGTACCAAAGGTGAGGAGATGAGTTAGATAGGATGAAGTATATATGATAAATCATATGGATAGGATAATAAATATCAAAGTAAAGAAGGTGGGATGTATTTGGATGTGATGAATATGTGATGGAATGGATGCCTTAGGGGTGGATGAAGCTTTTGAATGAGCCAATTTGGATGCCCTTTTAGTTTGTGTTTTGATAGATCTTGTTTGGATAGGGATGGTGGAATATTGTGAGGGATGGTGGAATATTGTGGAGGATTAGGATCATGACATGAAAGGATATTTTGATCTTGACGTGGAAGTGTTACAATGTTGTTGCAAGTGTTGTCATTGATGTTAATGAAATGGAGATTGTTGCTGGTATTGTCATTGATAGATCAATAGTGTGGTAGTATGTGTCGGTTGCATATGTTGTAATCAGTATGTTGATTAGAAGTGTTGAGTATGATGATGGATGTCATGAGATTTCTATACATAGTCGTCCTATATTTCTTGTTGCTCATGAATAGGTGAATGATTATGTGAATGTTGTATTCACTATTTGTTGATGTAAAATGTATAAAATATTTTCTTGCAACCAGTGGCTCAAGAAGTTGTACTAAAAAGCTTCGGAGAATGCTCTGTATTCCTCCACATTTGAAGATATTTCCTTGTGGTTTGGAATTTTTTTAGATGCATATGTAGACTACGTATATTTCTAATTTCAAAACATAAAATTTACCGCAAAGGTTTCCAAAACTTGCAGTGTGAAGACTGTACTATCATGGTTAGGAACGTTTAGAGAAATGCTCCACATTTCTCTATAGTTGATGTTGTGATCTTACATTTTGGAGAATGAGTTAAAAAGTCTATCTATTTTCTCCCTTCAAGTTTCAGATGTTGAGGTGTACTGCAAGTCAAGTTTTCAATGTTCTATCTCAAGATTGTGTTTTTTGGGTATGCAAGAGATATTGGTTCAATGTCGGTTTGCTTGCACCAACTTAATGTTGCATGAAGTTGTAAAAGGCGGGCATGTAAATGTTTTTTAATATCATTTAATTCTTGTAATGTGATCCACATGATGTTATATGGTCTCTCTGCTATCTCTTGTGGTCTGGAGTTAATATTTGGAGGGTTAAGTGTTTGCTAGGATGAGTTGGTATTTTGAGGTGTTTGTGCCAAGTTTTTGTTGTGTGCAACAGCATGGGATTATGTGCAGATGCAAAATAGGTCCTCCTTATCTCTTGACTTGGACCGCATTCAATTCCCCTTTCCCACAGATGATTTAGAGTTGACTCATTATGGTCGTTGCATGTTTCATGTTTGCACATTTTAGTTTGGTTGACAAGGAGAAACTTTTTGAAGCTTGCAAAAGATATAAATGGAAGGTCAAGTGTGTGATCAAAGAAGTAGTGCATGTGTGTTGAGTATTCAATGTGTTATCGATATGTGGCGAAAGCAATGAGCTAAAGGCAGAAGAATGTGTGTGAATGTGTGAAGGAGTATTTGAAGTGTGTTAAAGGCAATGAACCAAAGGCATAAGTGTGTGAGTGAAGTGTTTAAGGCAATGCAACGAAGGAAGAAGTGTGTGAGTGAAGTGTTGAAGGCATTGAGCTAAAAGAAAAAATCTTGTGAATGAAGTGTTGAAGGCAGTGAGCCAAAAGTAGAAGTGTATGAGTGAGTGCTGAAGGAAGTGAGTCGAAGGCAACAAAGGTGTTATGGTGGCAATTGATCATCCAAATTCATCAAGTTTTGTATGATGAGGTTGTAGCCTCCTTTCTGTAAGTGTTGTAATAATTGACTGGGAGTTATAAACTTCCTTTGGTTGAAGCCATAATACTATGTTGTAAATCTTGTTTCATTTTTGTGAGGCTAGATTTGGACAGTAGCTCCAAGTAGCTTTCACACCATGGTTTTTCCCTTGTAGGGTTTTCCACGTAAATTTGGTGTTGTGTTTGTGTGCCCGTGCCTTGAATTTTTTATCTCATTAAGACAATAATAAGTTTTGATTATTAAAATTGAATTGGATTAATTTGAGGGATATACTGATTCACCCCCCTCTTGGTATATCTATGTGTTCTAACATGGAGTAAAAGGTATGGGATCGTGAGATGGGAGAGGATCATTGGATGCAATGGAAGGTGTTCTTTGATCTTGATTTGGAAGATAGTGTGGAAGGTATGATTTTCTTTTTATTTGGAGAAGGATCATAGGATGGTGTAGACATGAAAATGGTACCTTGGTCTTGAGGTGACATGGAAGAGATACTCAGGTCTTGAAATGGAGGGGGATTATGAAGTGGAAGAAGGAAAACATCTTGATCTTGAGATGGAAAGGGGTTATTGAAAAGAATTCGATCAAGAATAGATCCACAAGATGACATAGGAGGGTGACTTTGATCTTGATTAAGAAGGGGATCATTGGATGTTACTTTTTCCCTATGTTACATAACTATGCACTCAGGGATTGCATTTTTTATGGAAGGGATTCCTTCTACTTGAGCTATGGTGTATTCATAGGGGATGAACGAATAATTGGCTGCTTTAGGATTGCTATCTTTATTTGAAGGTTTCCATTTTCATGTTTAGGGATAGGATCCTTGAATATCTTGAGAACATCATTAGTTGAAGGTTGATATTCTATACCAACATCACCTTGATCTATAAGATCTTGGATAAGACTTTTCAATTTGAAGCAATCAGAAGTTTTATGTCCTTTGATTCTATGATACTCACAATATTCATTTTCTTTGTACCATGGATGTTTAGGAGGAGAGCACAAAAGGCCATGGGTACACGATACATGATGTGGAGAAAGAAAGAGTATGCAAGGAGGGGAAGAAGAGTTAGTGACTTGGAGGATGGTACAAAAGGGGAAGGGAGGATATATGGTTACAAATAGGTTCTCTAAAGCAAGATCTACCACATTGGAAGTTTAAACATTTAAGGGCATTTTTGGAGGCTTGACAATATTTGATTTGGAGGAAGATTTTAGAGAGGATGAGATGGAGTGAGAAGCAAAGTGGTATATAAGTTACTTTATAAACATAAACCTTGAGTTGGGTCAATCGTGACTATAAGATCTACAAAAGAAAGGATTACCCCAAAAACCAAGGCCAAGGTCACCATGGGTAAATGAGCTTGCATAAACCATTAAAGCATACTAAATGTTGAAAGTGTATTAATAGAAATCCAATTCTTGTTGTGTAAACATTTTTATGAGACATACCTATTGAATTATGATGTTCTAATTGTTGAAAGTTTACATTGGCAGATATCTAATAATTCAATTTGTCATTAACATTTTCTACATGTATTAAATTAATCAAAAAAATCCCAAATAAAAAATTGTAATTATTAATATAGATTCATGAAGTTTTATATACTATAAAAATGTGCTCCTTAAAATCACTAAAACATTAAATTACACCCATGAATACCTATAACTCTTATTTACTCCATAAACCTATAATTGTCCTTATAATACTTCATTTAAGAAATTAGTGTGGCCTGACCATCACTTGCAAAAGTCAACCATTACCTTTACTATAGATAAGCAAGATTCTTTACACTATCCCAACGAAGCATATAACAATTAATTTGAAATATCCCTCATGAGAAATCCTTTTCTAACTTGATAGAATCATCAAATGCATAATGTATTTGTATTTGTATCACTAGTTTGTGGTTTAAATATACAAGACCATACACAAATTTTAAATTAAAATGGTTGAATTTACCTTTGAAATTGAAATTGAAATTATTAATACACATGTTTAACATTTACAATGACAATCTAAAAGAGCATTTTTTGTTGGTTTGACTTTTATGTATGCCATGACATATCTAACCCACCTCTACAAAACCCAAATTGACTAGTCTATTAATCAATTAGAGTAATTGATTTGCTTTTGCCTAAATATTGCTCACTAAATCCTAACACTGAATAAATTGTCACAACTCTAAATAGAAACATTATTAAGAAACACTTATTATCATGGAGAAAATCTTTTTAATATTCGATTCTCAAGTTCTTATCTTCTCATATTATAGAGTATTTTTTCAAATTTATAAATATTTTGTTTTTTATACTTAAAAGAAAGAAAAAATGACAAATCCTTAAAGAAAATTTTTAGATTTTTAAAAAAAATTAAAGAAGCATCAATTTAGACTAGTCCAAAATATCTGAATTTGACACAAAATACTCCAATAAAAACTAAATTAAATTAAATTAAAATACAATCTTTATCTTTAAATGGGGAATATATTTTTATGAAAAAAATGCACATTGGCAAAGATTAGCCATTTCAATTATCCCAGAATTCTAGAACATCCCAAATCCTATGGGGATGCATTTTTAAACATTGGATCAGAAACTAATTTAAAATAAACAGTAATTAGTCTTTTCATGAATCACCCTACGATCTTGTAGCTAGGATTTACCAGATTATCAATGCCAGAGACAACACGTAGAGACTCAATTACATCTCCAACCTTCAGGTCAGCTAGATGCTCCTGATTTTCTGTCACATATCCGAAGACTGAATACCTTCCGTTCAAGATGTTAGACCTGCTAGGAGTAACTTCACTTTCTTTAAGAAGCCAAAAAATTTGGCTCGAAGCTGAATTATCCTGAGATTCCTGTTCCACAATAAGAAGCATTCTATGTCAGTGCAAGATATTGCTTCCAACCAAAGACTCTGAGAATTTTATGCAAAAGCTTGCATGGATGGTGTTTAAATGCACTAAAAGGCTCAGACTGGCAGTAACAAAGAGAATGTGCTACTGCTAACCATCCATAATGCAGACGAGAAAGCATAATTTATATAATTTAATTGACATTATAAAATGGAAATATGTACGGAAAGATAAACTCACATCACGAGCCATGGCCATAGTCCCAAATGCATTGAATGGAAGCTTCATCCGGGCCTTATAACGACCAAGCTCCTGCCAAGTAAAAAGGGGAAAAGAGTAAGTTATATGATTGTATGCAAGCCTCCTTCAATCCCTTTCATTTTTGATGCGAGATTAGGTCATCCCATCAAAAAAGCAGTTTTTATTAGTAGAGCCTTGCAATGTTGACTCTACAATACCAACATGATAATGATACTGTCCTACAAATGCCAGATACTGTGCATAATCAAGAAGAATGATATTATGGAATGATCATGTGTGTGTACAATTACATCATCTTTTAGAATCCCTAAGCATAGACTCAATAAAAGGTTAAAATCGCCCAAATTAATTAATCAGATAATGTGAAGCATCGTACCTCCAATGTTGCCCCATAACTAGGTGACCTGTCTCCAGCAACCATTATCTCTAGTGGGATTGTTCGCATCTTCTCTGTACTGGGATCTACAAAACCCTCAGCTGGTCCCTTAGGGTCGCCGGTTTGTACTACAATTCCATCAGCTGCCAATCCAGAGGTAAATTAAACATTAAAAAGAAAGTTTCTACAGAGCCTACAGTGATGATTAAGCGCGTGCTTTCAATTCCATTTTGTAGATGTTCTCAAACATCACCTTTAAGATGTAACTACTTAAATTTCTAGATTAATCATGTTGCCCATGCTTTAAACCTTGATGACCGCTGAAAAGACGTTTAAATTCAACCCTTTGATGACAATGAATCACTAAGTGCACGTACATTCTGTTAAAGTGGCAATGCATAGGATACTTGAGGTGCTTTTCAATCTATAGAAAAGCTATGATGGAGAGCTGCATTTATAGGAGTGTAGAGTTAAATAAGTCAAATTGTGGAGGAAATTATATGTAGCTCTAGATCCAAGAAAAAGACCAATTCTTACCAGCAGCATTTTCAATTTAGATACATCACAAAGTTCAGAGTCCAGACACGCAAAAAGAAACCAGAAATCATATAATAAGGTTGTCATCATTCAAAAATAAGATGGAGGTCCAAGGGGTTGAACTTAATTGGTTAAAGCATTGAGTTGATTGTGGAGACCTAAGTTCAAATCCCAAAGGGACATCTAAGATGGAATTCTAAGTTGTGACTCTTGGTCTTCCATAGTTGGCTTCTAGTGTGGAGGTGGTTTCTACATAAGTGGATTTCTAAGTTGTGACTCTTGGTCTTCCACAGATGATTTCTAGTGTGGTTGCTCAAAAGGAGCTGATATTAGTCTCATGTTGATGCTTATACAATCAGAATATTTGTAAATGATTAGCAATATTAAAAAATCTATGATGGAGTGCTGCATCTATAGGAGGGTTGAGTGGAAAAATTCAAATTGTGGAGGAAATTATATGTAGCTCTAGATCCAAGGAAAAGATCAATTCTTACAGCATTTACATTTTACTTTTTAGATACTTCACAAAATTCAGACAAACAAAAGGTAAACTATACAATAAGGTTGCTATCATCTCAGTACTCATCCCGGACTTTCTATGAATGCTATGCTCCAGTGCTTTTCTTTTTCAAATTTAAAACAAATTTTGAAAAAACGACTTACTAAAAACCGATAAAGAGTATGTCAATAGAAATCTCATACCTGCGTAAAGAAAGTCCTATAAATATGCATATCCCAATATCGCTACAGAGAAAAGCAAGTCTTATGAAGAGTTACATATTGATAGCTATAGATTGTTTGAACTTCCACCATTGTTGTTTTCAATTTGAGCATAATGAATTCTAAATGATTCTTTGGATACATTAAGAGTGCAGTACGGGGTGAGGAGCTGTGCATAGAGAACTTGTGTCTTCTAGATACAACTGCTTGTCTGGTAGCATTATAAATTTATATTGAATGAGAAAATTACACCAGAAAACACTAGGATTCTGTAGATTCAGTTCCTTTTATAGAGAGACTACAAATACTTCAACATGGTACATGAATATAAATATATTTTGAAAATCAGCTGATCCTTGGGGACCAACTAGTGATTATTGACAAACTCTGATGTTGAGGAAAATTAGATAAGGGACTCCTTCCCCTTCCTATCTTTTTGTATATATTTCTACCTCTTTGTCTTCTGTTCTTTCAGGTTTTTTGCATTATATACTTCTTACAGTATGAGGCTTCTTAGCATAGTAACCAAGATACTTGAATATGGTGGTAGGATTCTTGATCCTGTATCCCATGTTTGTTGGTAACTATCAACTATGTCTTTCAGAGAGAGTGTTTGAATCTTTGGTTAGTACCAAGAATCCTGACTTTTCCATGTCTGTTGTGTGTAAAAAATTGAATAAGCAAATGTGCTGTTTTCCACATTTGATTGTGTTAGCTAGAGTATGCACCGTCTTCTTGAATCACACAGAACCAACGAGCATGGCCTACTGGTTGTTTACGCCAAACATTTATTGAAATACAAAAGATTGGCATGGAATCTAATCTTAGTTGACATAGTCAGGGCCTTCAATACTTATGCAGCTTATTTTGATTGACAATCAGCATATGCCATATAAGTAATGCTAACTCTTCTGTTATTGCTTATTTTCCTTGTTCCTTACATGTCTTAGCCTCATTGTAGGGGCAGTTTTATGAAGGTGGTAGCTAGATCAAGTTGGATCAAAGTAACCCAACTCTTTCTCTACATTTGACATTAACACGTCCTGGCTGAGGAATCAAATCAAACTATGGAGATTGCTCAACAGAGAAATCTGTTTTAAGTGTCAAGTGTAATATAGGATGCATTCTCCAAGACAAAGAGATAATTATAATAGACAAAATAGTTAAATTTTAAAAGAAATGAATTTTCAAGTTTATATATATACAGTTTCTTAGTTTTTTCTTTGTATCAAGCTCATGGTAACATCACATGCTTTCCCCTTGTACTCATAATTTATCTCATATGATTACCCAAATGAGCTCATCTGACTCGGACTCATCACACTTAGCAAAACTCAAAAGCAAGAAAAAATTAACTTGTGGTTCAACTGAAATCTTGTGAAAGCCTTACCAACTTGACCTGATTCAACAGCATCAAAAAATATCTCTGACCATGAGTTAATTCTCTGATTCATGAGTTTGGCCAAGTCTGATGAGTCTGAGTTAGTTCGGCTTATTTGGATAATCATATGTGAGTACTTGGAGAAAACACGTGATGTTACCATCAGCTTGGCACAAAGAAAAACCCAAAAAACCTACCTTCTATATACTTCAGAAAGGAGAAACAATATTAAGGAAATCCAATAAAACCTTTATATTTATTTTTTGCTGAAGAAAATTGAGTCATTTATGACTCGAAAACAAATACAATGTAAATCAAGCAGTCAGTCATTTCAGCAACCATTTCCACCCAAGCAAGAGTGATCATTTGTGATTTGACATTATATCAAAGGACATATACCTCCCAAGCAAGGAGGTCTTAGTACAAACATATGTTTCTCAGTCATCCAAAAAGCCATGGAAAACATGCTGCAGAATTCTTTCTTGAAACTTTAAAAACCACATCATATCTTATTTTCGAAAGAAAGAAAATAAAACATCAGAAAACCAAGCAGATTTCGCCCAAAATAAAGGAACAAAAAATAAGGCTGCCCTCCAATTACAGATCTGCAAAAGATCTTAACAAACTACTTTCCAATGGAAGAACTTCCGTGCACATAGAAACCATTAAAGAGATTGGTTCTAGCTAGTTGGCCTTGTTAGCAAGTCCTTACGCTAACAACTGCCACCTCAAGGACTCAACCGTGAATGCACAGGGCATGGCATAGATAGTGTTTATCCTCCTCATGACTCATATTCCTCATCATCCTTAACCAACCACTTGAAATCAATTTATCAACAATGCCACTCTTGGGTATAATGTACCCATAAAGAACATGACAATCAGCAGAAGGGAAATGTCTATAAAGAGCATGAAAGTTGTCATGGCTGCATTGTTATCTCCAATTTTGCTTTTAAATCAAGGGATTTACTATGAAAATTTTGTCTTGTAAAATTGATTCATTTCTAACATTTCTAATGAATTTCAAATGGATCTTAGTCATTTCCTTGAGTTTCAAAATAATGAAGGCTTTTTCCTTTAAAATCAAGATTATCAGGCTTTTAGCCTCTCGTGCACATATGCTCATGTTCCTTGTTTTCCCAAATTTCCCTCTGCTGCCGCCCTCTCTCCCCTGTTCCCCACAAAAATCTCTCCCTTCTATTTAAAATCTTGAAAAAAATAAGCTTTGCACATTTTTTGCACAAGGGCAGAGGTGCAATTATGTCCAATTCTTCCTCTTTTCCTTCAAGTGGAGCCCTTTCCTTTCAGAATCTAAAATATTGGAACCTCTTGCACCTTGCCTCCATGCAGAATACACAAAACTTCAGATCTCTTTTAAAGAGGAGTGATCTCCTCTTTTTTTCCTTTAACTTCATTGTAGTCATGGTCACAATGGAAAACATATTATTGACTGGGGTCCATAGTGAGTGATTTCAAGAAGCTGAATGATGCCTTTGTTTTTTTACATCAAAGACTCCGAAAGAAACTTCAAAAAAAGAAAATGTGATGAATGAATGAATTTACAAGAGAATGGACTGACTGGTTGATTCAGTTCGCTACATTCACCTACATCAACCTACATCGGAGTCTGCAACTTCAATGGCCAACCACATAAATTTTTTAAGTATGTCAGTGACAAATTCCTAATAACTATCAGGATGTATTCATATCTAACTTTTGCTACTGCCAAGAATTTGGAGAAATATATTACCAAGTACAATCTCAAATTGTACGAGATAAGGCTTCTCTTGATAGCCATGGGAAATAGAGAATATTTTGGGATGCATTTACAGACATCTTTTATTTTGAGGACTTATAGGTTAATTACAAAGATGCGATAAAAGCAAGACATTGGGATTATCAAAGATATTTCATCAAATGAATCCTTGATTTCCAATTGACTAATGTTCACAAATAAGAAATATCTAGATTAAATTTCTCTAGAGTCGGCAATATATCTGTAGAAACAAATCTTTCTTCATCCAATGTCAAACCTTAATAAACTGTATAAACTTGTGTCTATTTTATGTATCTTTTCTTTTCTTTGCAAATCTTCAATAATCAGCAAGCTTCCCCTTTGAATAGAGAATAATTCATCATTAATGTTACATCCCAAATTGTGACGTTCCTATTTACCATTACTTGATAGGGTAAATGTGAATTTTGGAGGTGAATTATTGATGCTGTTTCTTGTTATCAATATGAATGTGTTTCATTTAATGAGTGTTTCATTGGATTGTTACTTCTATGGATGCAATCCTTGATGGATGTTGCATACAAGTTGTTGAATAACATTTAATTCTAACTTTTGAGATGTTTCGTGTATACTGCTTTGTTGTGAACATATGACTCCCGTTGTCGTGTCATTATATGCAGGTATGTGGACCATTCCTCCAAGAAGAGGAGAAATATCACTCGGCAGAGGAGCTTGGTCGGGTAAGCAGTAATGTGAACCATTTGAGCATACACACACGTTCTTTAGACTGAGTAAGCTAAGTCAGTTTGCTTGAAGTTATAGGTAAGTCATCTGTAGGCTTGTATATTGGCATTAGGAGTTTTGTCTACTTTTGTATGCATGTATAAGTGATGTTTATCTATGTATCTATTTGTGATATTACGATCATTATGATGGTAACGTAAATGGTTGTATGTGAAACGGAAGTGAGCATATATGCATGTATATTGTATATACACATATTCATACATATAAACACATTGGTACAAGCGTATGCTGGCAAATGGATGTGCTCATACGGATGCATCAATGTGGTATACTTACATATACGTGTACATAGAGGTATACACTAATATATACATGAATATACGCGCACAACCTATAAATGTGGATATTAATAATATTATATTATTATTGCCTGATGACTTTACATATATATGTACATATATTTATATATCGGGTATATGCTGACTAGGTCACGATATATTTATATATTTGATATATATATTAAAGATTATATATAATATTATTATAGTTATATTAAAATATATATATAAAATACTCGGGTATTTAAATATATATATATGTTTAAATATATTTAAGACTATAATAATATTTATATAATAAAATATATAATGGAATTATATTTTATTTAAATTCTCAATTTGAGAAAATCGATTTATTCTCTAAATTGATCCCCACTTTGGAAATTGACTAATTTCCTAACATTTAAATATCATTGTGGAAAATTAAATTAAATTAAATATTTATATATTAATTAATTTGAAATAAATAAGGAATTGATATATCTCATAGTTAAATAAAGACTTTATTTTCAAACTATCAAAGTCAATGAATAAATCAATTCATGGGATATCAAATTTTTAACTATGGAAATCGATTTAAATCAATGGGAAATATTAATCACTTTATTTGAATTGAATTCATGAGATAAATCACGCCAAACTTTGTAAGAGGGAAATATTCCATTGAAAACTATAATAAAACATTGGAAGGAAATAAAAATATGAAAGTTGCGCTGAAGGAAGAAAGTCGCGCACGAGGAAGAGGCGCACTCCATTTTCTGGACTCTCCATGGATTAAAATGCAGGCTGAGATGTGTCTTCGTTGCCATGAATTTTGGAACAATGGCAAATAGGAAACCTTGACCTATTCTTCAAGTTGAATCATTAAACAAAGATTTCTGAAAATCGCATTAAATTAGAGGACGCTTGGGAGGTGTCGACTCATAGAATTACACCATATGCAAGTTTGAATTATTCACTATTTGCTGTCAATGAAGGAGGTCGATTCACCTCAAGAATTTGCCACATTTCAACATGGAATTGTTCAAACATCAGTTATGGCAGTTTACATGCCTGGAGAAGAGGATTTTGTTGTGCAGGGGGCTCTATATAAAGCCGCCCTGGCCATTCTTCTCTACTGCCTTTTGGAATTCGAAATTACTCTATTTCCTGAGAGTTTATTCATAATTTCTAAGTGCATTCCTATTGCTGAGAGTTTCATATTTTTGAGTATTCATATTTCCTAAGAGTTCTTTCTATTTTTTGAGTATTCATATTTCCTGAGAGCAACCATATTACTGTGAACATTTCTAATTTCTAAAAGCTTTGCTTTTATTAAGAGCAATCACTAATTCTGAAAGTGGAGGATATCAATTTTTGAGTGTTTATAATTTGAGTGAGAAGAGGCATCTGAGAGTAAATCTGAGAAGGGAAGTCTGCAACTTGAGAAGGAATTGCCAATCATCCAAAAGTGCAAAGACATCTTCTTTGAAGGAAAGCTTTGAAAACAGGCATGGGATATTCTTCTACTGTCTATTCAATTCTTGAATATTTAATTAAAATGGAATCTTTGTGTTTACTGTTGTGCATAGGTTGAAAGACAATCATAGCTGTATTTCTGTGTGAAAGAAAGAATGAGTTGTTTATAAATTGCTTTACCTAATTGTACTTAGTAAGTATAATGGTTAGAGGTTAAAGGTTGCATTTTGTGTGCAATGTATTTCTTGTATGATCTCCATATAAGGAGAATATGTTTGAAGTAGATATTAAATACTAGGAACGAAATGAAGACAGTGGTCAAGTAATAATCCACAGCTTAAGTTATCAGGTTAACTTAGTTGAGCCCGTGAAACTCCTAGGATAATGATTTCCAGAATAGGAGAGGATTTTTGGTTTACTTGTTATGTTGTTTCATTTCTAGTAGGTTAGCGTGATGTAGGATGTCTAGGGTACGTACTACCCACTGAAGGACAAACCTACGCGTAGTGTAAGAAAGCTTTAAGGAAAATCGGCCCTGAGTAGTGTTTATGATAGATGATCTTCATTTGAAGTACTGAATGAGAATACTTTGGCCAAAGTAGTGAAATGTACAACTTCCACTTAGATGTGAGTTAGTTGAGACTACACTGTCGGTTCATTGTCATCCTTATACTAGTTCGAGATTGTGAAATAGCAAGGTTCTAGTTGTGTAGGACACAACACTATGCTCAGTTGGTAATCATTAAAGGATACCCTACCAATCTCTTCTTCGAAGGGAGGGCCATCTATCGAAAGATAGGTGTGCGGGGAACCGCATTATAAGTCCATGGTTGGCGGAAAAGCGCCCGAGTGATGTTTCTCCTCCACAGCAAGCAATCGATGTACCAAGATTTGAAAGGACAATCTCCTGGACCTTCTTACTACTATTTGTTCTAAAGCTCATTGGAGCTATGTTAGTTAAGGTATGTATTCTTGTTTCATGTACTTGTGAAGTTATTATATTGAAATGGAATCTTTATTGTAATTTGATATGACATCTTGTTCATGTATTATCAATATAGAAAAGGAAAAATTTTATTGCAATGTCATGTTAACACGTTTACATACTTGTAGGATGTAAATTATGAGAATTTTATTTTGCTTTCAGGTTTAGGCTGTTACAATTAATCTATTTGCTAACAAGAATCACTAGCAGTTTTATTCATATAGTAGATCAACCTTGCATGGTAGACCATGTGTTAGTGTTTTAATTTGTCTCTTTCGAGGCAACACAAAATGGAACAAAACACTAGGATAAAGCTCTCTTCAAATTTGGCAGGGAATATCTCTGGAATCTAAAGTAAACATAAACCTAAGCTAAATTGACCCTAGACACCAAACTATAGACAATATACAAATATGCACGCTTAATGATATTCTTTGAAGGAGGTCCATTGCTTTCCTTCTCTACATTTGAGAGTTGTGCAAAAAGAATGTGACTATCCTCAGCTAGCTTGAAATATGACAAAATTTTCATGCATATCACCCAACTAGTGATTGGTCCTATGGCAAGATAGTGTTACAATTCTGCTGCGCATCCAACCAAGGTTTCAACAAAAAGTCATACTATAATGTCTTCATGTTCTACTCCCAAAATACTACAAGATGTGAAGGAAGCAATATGCACATCAAGATGTGTGCCATCACCATGAAATTTGGGAAATCCCTTCCTTGAATGATGTGGAAAGTGATTGAGCTTTGCAAGAGCTAAAGGTCCAATGCTAGCTCCACAAGGTAGAGGAGGCAAAGATGGACCATCACAATTATTACCAATGTTGTCCCCCATTGCTTGAAGAAGTTCTTTGTCCGACACTAAAAAATATTCCAATGAGCTCATGGACAGTCAGTAAAGAATGCTTGAAGGTGCTTGATTGAGCTTCTAAAAGTCATGATCAAGAACTCCATCATATCCTCCTTCATGATCTGGTATAGACCTTAGTAGCCAAGATGAAATAGCTTCAATTGGAGGTGATAAGACTAATATCGCATTGCAAGATCAGCTTTTTTGCACTTCATTCTCCAATAGAGTCCCCAAAAACTCTTCACATTTTGATTTTCCTTTTGCAAGATAATACAAAATGAAATAGTGTGTGAGGTGAAACCTCTCTTCAAATTCAGAGGGGAAGCTCCCTGAGATATAAACTAAATCTATATCTAAGTGAAACTGGCCCTAGACTAAAGATTGTGGACAAGATATACAAATATACACACTTTACAATGTTTTTTTGGAGGGAGTTTGCATATAGGAAATAACTATTTGCCTATGTTTTTGCCTCAGATACAAGCACCAAAGTATTAACAGACATGCCTTGAAGACGAGCACCAAACTCTTTTCTTTGTAAACATTCAATTATTAGGAAGCTTCACTTTTGAATAGAGGAGGCACTTTGTCCTACATGCTGTTGCAAAGTTGAATCTGTACAAATGATAAGTCATCATTAATCTATTTGCTCACAAGGATCACTCACAGTTTTATTCCTATAGTAGATAAATCAATCTTGGATGGTAGACCATGCAGCTCAAGTAATTTAGCACAACTCATTTGGCTATTACAAATATCCCTTGGTGTTGTGAAGAAGCACTACCCAATTGGCTCCAAAGATCAAACACAAGAATACCATGAGCTTAGCTTTTATGAATAACATTCTTTGCTAGACCCTTGGAAACTTTATGCTAGTTGATGAGAATGTATTCTATTAATGATAAATAATTGTATCATACTCTTCTACATTTATAACTATGTTTTCTACTCTCAAATAGTATATTCACTAAATTAGATGAGCTTTATGAAATACCCGAGCATACTCCATAATACCATATGATTATTCACTTCTAGTTCCTATTAGTGTTTTTCTTTGCTGTTCACAGAGAATAATGTATTTTCTCAATGCTTCTGGATAAGCAATGTGTTTTGTTTTGTTTATTTCTACTAGGAATAATGGGCAATTTCAATCTAGAGACAAAAACATGGCAGTACCTAGCACACTAAATAAGCTATATTTTCAATTCTCTTTTGTTAATGTTGAGTTTTCACTTAAAATTCATCTTAAAAAGTATCACTCCTCAAGTGTCCTATTAATCAATACCTGAAGAATTTTACTCTTTTAAACCTTTATACTTCCACAATCCATAATAATAAGACATCCATTTTCTGGAAATAACTCTACAAATTTTAGATTCTATTCTAGTTTAAACTCAACAATTGCATGAGAACCAACCTGGAGAATAATTAGGAATAATATTGAATCACAATTCATCCTATCCAAAATAATCAACCTGAACTTGGATTCTTCATGGAGTCATTAACATTAATAATATATGCTAATTTCAAAAAATGTACAGCTATTGTTTTTCTTTTAAGAACTATTTTATGTAAACAAAATAAAAAAGCAGAAAAACTGAATTTTGTAAAAGCAAATATTCAAAGTTGGAGTTGAGTGAGGAAGAACTGGAAGAAAGACTAATGAGTAGCCCTCAAGATCATACATTCCAATTGCTTTTCTTATCTCATAAAATCGCCACTGCTTGCAATGTATGTGCTTTCAAACAATGAACTCAAGCCATTTAAAAAAGTTTCATGGAAAAGGGAATTAAAAAGTAGTCAATACCTTTCTACATTAGATACTTGATGACCTTTGTTAATTTCTAGCACAAACAAAATACGGCAGAAAAATTAAAGGCTAGCTTCATTTCCTACTTTATCTAAAACAAGAAAGTAGAAATTGTTAGTTGTGAACTACAACACACATATTTAGTGAGTCATTCATATGCAGATTTAAAATCAACTCCTTTTGAGTAAAATTTTCCAAAAAAGTCCAATTGTTATCATAGATCTAAATTCAAGTCTTAAAACATCTTCAATAGGTATGCTATACTCTGTCAACTTTTCCTGACTAAAAGTAAAGGTAATATGAGTGCAAAACTCAAACAGTAATGGAAATGGGCCTTCAAAGTGAATGACTTCAAACTCCCGAGAAATGAGAACTCAAAAGGGAGACCAAAGATGAGCATACCTCTTTGAATCTCCATACCATCATAAAAGTGTCTTTGTATGAGATCCACAAAATTCCCTGCAGTAACAGGTGCATTATAGCCATCTAGAACCAGCTGGAACACAACATCATCAAAATTGGAGTTATTCTTGATCTTCACTTTCATTTCTACCATGGCTCTTCCTTTTAACAGAGGTTTATCTGCATATTCTTCAGGCACATCAAAGGGGAAATTGTCCACCATATTCTCCTCCACACTGCAGAAATCCAATGGCCCAGGAACATCTCAGCTGCAAATCAATAAGGAATTAACATATGAGATGTATGCATATAAAGTACACTTCATCTAAGCATTACAAAAAGTCCCGATTCATAAGCCAATCAATTTTCTTTTTTCAAATTAGTTCACTAATCTTCCCCACAAACCAGAAGCATACATTAGCCTATACATTCAATATTCGCCAATTGCTATCCTCCTCCCATCTAATGAAAAGAGATTTCCTACAAATAAAGGTCTCTACACTGAAACAGAAAAAAAATCTTTAATAATGTTATATCTGAATACTCGTACTGTCTCTAAGATGCTTATCTCTATGAATAAAGTTTTTAACTTCAATGCAAATTCAATGGAAGTAAAGCTCTATGTTGCCCCATGATAAATTGGAATACTCAATACAGGGGTATCTCAAGATGTATTTACTCTAAGTGAAGCCCACAAAGATGCCAGTTCCTAAAGAATAAAGTGTTAGCCTTATATGAAGAGCTGATGAGAGCAAACTTTGTATTCACCTTTGAAGAATTTCAACGTATAAGGTATATTGAGGTGTATACACACTAAAAGGTTTATGATGGCACACAAGCAAAATGCTGCTCAAAGTGTTAAGTAAACATTCCCACAACTTTGAATAAGGAGGACTTTGATAGTAACAGTACTTCCCCTAAATGCTAACCTGATCCCAAGGCGGCATATCTGATGAATATCATAAATCCAAACAAGGACATGCTACTGTACGAGAACTAAACAAAATATTTAATGATTATTAAAATTTTACATAGATAATGCTTTAGGGAACCACATGCTTAGAATATGAAATCCTACTAGTATATAATTCTGTACATGGACTTCAGTGGTCTATTCTCATTCAGTTGCACATGGGACTTGGCTCAGCATTGTTTTGGGCCTCAGTCGTCAGACCATCTACTCCTAGAGCTGCACGATGCTTGCCATACCCATTTTCTGCATAGTGTAATGAGCTGGCATGGGCATCCATGGTGGCAAGGTCTAGTGGGAGCTTGTCCATGCACTAATGGTGCTTTTTCCATTCTAAATTATCCCCCTTGGATTCTTCTACCTACTCCTTGCCAACCGTTTCCTTCCCATTACCCTTGTTTTTCTCTGCTTTCCACATACATTTGCACTTGGTCCTCTCTTCAGCTCACTTGTGTACTTCTTCCTCATCAATACATATGGCCAACTACAGGGGTGTTGTGCTTAGTGCAGCCATGAAACTACTCGCTTTGACAACCTTAAGTAATATTTGATGATGAATTATTCACCCTTTACTCTTGTTTTGATTGGTAGATCAATAACCATCTCATCCATCTTGTACTCCTAATTATCCAAAGTTATAGGTTTGCCCATTTGCTTGTATATTAGTTTATTTGTGTGGATGTCATAAACTGCACAGACAATGCAAATCTATCACTGTTCAGTATGTTGGACTGTGCATAACACTTCTGAGACATATTGCACTGATATTGCATATTGCAACTTGTGTCATATCCACCACTTCCCTTTGAGCTTCTTACTTTTGAGTCTTTTACCCACGAGTTAACCTGTGAGTCACTCGCCTGGGTTTTGAAACCGCGAGTACTCGTGAACTTGGCGAGTTCTTGCCAGGTCTGTAAACAATGGCTGTTCTTCCTTTAACATCTCCAACACCAAATATTCCCCTTAGTGATGAGGCTAGCCACATTGAGGAGTGGATTGGTCAATTAGGAGCTCCCCTAGATATAGTAGAAATCCCTCCAGTGAGCCACATGCATGATATCAAAGCTTCTGCATATGGCCGATCTTTCAAAACCAACCAAGGAAGGAAGAAGTCAAGGTTGTGGCATTGAGCAGCCCCATTCATAGGTAAAGATCGCTTTCTCCACTCCTACACATTTCAAATTGTGTAGCCCATTAGAGGGACATCCAAAGATGATTTCCTAAGTTACCGATTCGTTTTTGGATTCGGGTACGGGTACGAGAATCCAGTACGGGATTCGGCAAAAAAAAAAAATTGGGTTTGGGTACGGCTTGGGTACGGCAATACAAAAAACATGTAAAAATCAGAAATATATACATATTTGCAGCAGTAATTAAGTTCAGAATACACCACCATATTAATAGTCTAATAACATAGCAAAAATACATCACCATGGTAAAGAAACTAAGATACATTTTTCAAAAACTTTGATTTTCTGTCAAATTCATTTTGTAGTTTTGAAAAACACTACAGAAGGAATCACTTTCATGCTGTTAGAGAAATTGAGATACAATTGGTCAAGGAATTCAAAATCTAGTCAGTGCTAGAATCTTAATCCATGTGAATTATGTAGGAAGTGCAACCATAACAGTTCTGCATATTGGCTTGTTGGCATTTGTACTCAGAAAACTTCACAATTGGTAATCCTGAATTTGAATGGATTACTCACTTAAGTGGAAGAGAATCACCTAGTTCAGTGCTGAGCTCTTATGTTTATCAGATGACATAAAGTAAAACTAGAAGCAATGGGGCCGTTTGCTTTCTACAGGGGATGATTGATCCAGCCAGAAGTTCAGGGCGTCTTCCCATATGACACAATCACATTACTAGGATTCATCAGAAAGTTCAGAGTTTTCTGTAAGTAATTCCTCACCATTTCAGGATGTTAGATTTTTTGAGAGACTTTCTGAAGCGCCTTAAAAATTCAAAATGCAAACTTTATCAAAAATAATGAAAATTTTAGAAACTGAAATATTGGGTTTTGATGAATTCCATATTGTGTTGGATCATTTTCATTTCATGTGGAACAGCTGTCACACAGCTCTTTAAATTATCGGTTACTTTTTTCATTTTCTATTTTATAACTTTTCGTTTCCTGCTTATATCAAGTGTAAAAATTAGACTGTTGTGGCTTCACATCTCTCATAGGAGATTGCTACCTTTATTCTCAATTACTCATGTTAATAAATCTTTAATACATTGCAGTATCATATTTGTTTATTGGGTTCATACTTTTTCTTCAGTTCATTGTTTTCGAAACACATTAAGTTTTTGAAAGTCAGTTTGTAGTCCTCTGCGTTGCCGTTTGAATCTATATCAACTTCGCGGATTCCGTTTTTAATAATAAAAAATGATTAAAAAAACACGTTTTTATGCGGACTGGGCATTTTGACGTGAAAAAACTTCGCGGATTCTGCTCAGATTCGTCACGCCGTATCCTGGACGAATCCACAGTGAAGCCATGAATCTGAAACGTATCCACAGTGCCATTTTCGAATCCTGGCCGAATTTTGGGCGTACCGAATCCGAATCGTATCGTATCATATCTGGAGGCTTATATTGACGAATCGGTAACTTAGATGATTTCTATACAATTTTTGCAGCTGGATCTTGTTGATCCAATGGGTACCATGCAACAATTTATTCAGAGTTTGGAACCCACACAATGCTAGAAGTGGCAAATATAGTTAAAGGATTGGATAGTTCCCATTCCCCCTTAGTTGTAAAGGAAGCCTTGTATATTTAGAACCTAGTTGAGAAGGAGTATTAAAAATTTAGGCCATGGTAAGCAGATTTTGCACTCAGAAAAATAATCCTGACTACAAACTAAAGCTTCAATCAAAACAACAGAGTTGAGTGCAATAGCTTGTAAACAAACACTGCTGAAAACGCAAACAACCAACACTTAAAAATGCTATTGTTCATTAAACTGAAACTGAATTATACTCAAAACATTTTTCTTCTGTATTCTATGTTTTTTCAGCTACTAAGTTTTGTCCTTAATATCTCTTCTAAAGACCAAGAAAATCTTCTTGGCTTCTTTTTTTTTTAAATAAAGCAGAAAGGTAAATAAAACAAAAGACAAGGCACTTTATTCTAGAAATAAAAACAATTGATCTTTGACTTTAGAATCACTCTAAATATGCAAAAAGATAGAAGAGTCTAGCACTCAGCTAAAACTAAAAATAAGAAAATTAAAAAAAAAATCTAAAAATAAAACTTAAAGTTGCTTTCTTCCACCAAGTTGTAGAAGAAAAACAAACAAATATTACTATGTTACCAGATTCACTACTGAAGGCCCCGGGTTCGAGTCGGGTCCGGAATTCAGGTCCGGTCTGTGGAAATTCGCCCTGGGTTCGTATTTTGGACTGTGGATTCGGCCAGGGTCCGGACCCATGACTGTGGGTCCGGACAGGGTTCGAAAATTTCGAACCCGGGTTCTATTCTGCACCCAGGCGCGTTTTTTCACTTTTTTTTTCATTTTTTTAATACTTCTTTGACTCGTTTTTGACTTTTAATGACTTTTTTATTATTTCTAACCCTAATACTTGCCTCAAAAACATGAAATAGGTAAAGTGAAACTCATTTACCAATTTGTGAATGAGAAAAAAGGATTTTTTGCCTCCATTGTTGAACTTTCTCTTTTGCTTGCACAAGTTGGAATAGACTTGAAGGCTGATCGTAGATTGTTCAAAGTTGATTGTTGTGCTATTCCTAAGCACTTGCAAGTTTCTATTCATTGCTAAGAAGATCATAGAGCAAGATTTCTTCAAAAGAGGTAAGTTTTTTGAAGTTTTTTGATTATTTTTTTTACATTTTTTTTCACAAGTGAACTTCAACTCTTTTGTTTTGTTTTTTAGTTATTGTTTTGTTTTACTTTTCATTCCTCTAAATGTCTATAACACATGTTCAATTTTTTCATTTTTTTGAAATTAATTAAGTCTTTTAGTTTCAAATTCAATGAATCAATACCAAAATTTCAATATGTTGTGCCTTAGGTATTCACTATTCCGTATTACAATGGCAACCGGTACCTCCTCAGGCTCAATCCAATCTCGTTTCAAAATAAACCCAGCCTCTCCCCTTTGGAAATATGTAGAAATGGTTCAGCAACTTCCAGGTGGTGGAGGATATGTTTGGATTTGTAGTCATTGCAATGTTCAATATTCGAGCTCATACAGTCGAGTAAAAGGGCACTTGTGCGGGATCCCTGAAACAAGCATCAAAAATTGTCCAGGTGAAAACAACGAAGGCATTCCAAAAGATATAGTGTTGAAATATATTGTTGAGCAAGAAAAGGCAGACCAAAAAACAACCAGTGGTAAAACAAGCCATCCTTTGAAGAAAGGATCTCGATCCATGAAACCCCCTACACCACCTTCTTATTTTCCACCTACATAAAGCCAACCATTTATGGACATCCCTCAAGAGCAAACCATGCCCTCTTCAAATAAAAGATCTAAGCGACCGTTGGAAGCTTTATTTCAGAATGAGGCAAGAGAGATTGCTGATCAAGACATAGCAAGATGTGTCTATGCTAATGGATTGGCATTCAATGTTGTTCGTTCACCATATTGGCAAAAAATGGTGAAATCTATTAATGAGGCTCCAAAGGGGTATAAGGGCCCAGGTTTTGAGAAGGTGTGTTGCACCTTATTGGAGAAAGAGGTGAAACATGTAGCAGACTCTTTGAAGCCCATAAGGGATTCATGGATCGAAAAAGGGTGACCATAGTTTCTGATGGATGGAAAGATGCAAGAAATCGCCCATTGATCAATGTTATTGCTGTGTCCCCTAAAGGGGCAATGTTTTTGAGAGTAGTGGATTGTGAAGGACAGGTGAAAGATGGTCCATTTATTGCTGACATCCTTTGCCAAGCTATTGAAGAAGTGGGCCATCAAAATGTTGTGCAAGTTGTAACCGACAATGCCAAAAATTGTAGGGCTGCTGGGTTATTGGTTGAGGAGAAGTATCCACACATTTTTGGACACCTTGTGCTGTCCACTCCCTCAATCTAATGCTACAAAAAATTGGATCCAAAATTGAATGGATCAACAGGTGTATCGAGGGCGAAGACATCCAAATGTTTGTCACCAACCACCATATGGCAAGGAATATTTAGACAATTCTCAAAATTGGAGTTGTTGAAGGTAAGTTAATTCTCAATATTTTTAAATTTTTGAATTTTCTTTTAATTTTAATTTTTAAATTTTGATTTTGTATATTTAAATTATATTTTAATTTTAATTTTGATTTTCAAACAGGTTGCCGAGACCCATTTTGCCTCCAACACAATTGTGTTGAGACGACTTATAAAGGTTCGTGAGGCACTATGTGCCATGGTAATCAGCCCTAATTGGGTTGTATGGAGGCAATCTAGCAATGAAAGGGCAAATAGGATCAAGCAAAGGATCCTAGATGATGGTTGGTGGGATCGTGTTGAGTATCTCGTCAGTTTCACCGAGCCCATACTGAGCATGATCCGTTACACTGACTTGGATAGACCTTGTTTGGGCGAAGTATATGATGGTATCGACTCAATGATTGAGAAGATGAGATCCATCATCAATGCAAAAGAGGAAGATCCTGAAGAAAAATTCTTCAAAGAGCTACAGGAAATCATGGTTGATAGATGGAACAAAATGACCACTCCCTTGCATCTTCTCGCTTTTGCATTGAGTCCCAAATATTATAGCCCTGAGATACTTTCTGCTTCATCAAGAGTTGCTCCATATAGGGATGGTGAAGTGGCCCAAGGGTACAAGGCAGCAATTCGTAGAATCTTCACTAATCGTGACCAACATGATCAAGTGAGGGCTGAGTTTATGGCTTTTGCATGCTCTGGGAGTGTTGATCAGAATATGGATGCTCTTCGAGACAAGTGCAGGGTGGATGCTCATAGTTGGTTGTACTTCCATGGGCAAGAATACATGCACCTCCAACCTATTGCAATAAAAGTTTTATCCCAAGTAAGTTTTATAATTTATATTTGTAATTTTAATTTTAATTAATAATTTTGTTTAGTTAAATTTTGTAACTCTTAACTATTTATTAATTTAATTTGGTCTTAATAAGTTGCTAGTTCATCCTCTTCTGAGAGGAATTGGAGCACATACTCCTTCATTCACTCAATAAAATGCAATAGGCTACATTCAAAAAAGGCTGAGGACTTGGTGTATGTGTATTCAAACTTGCACCTCCTTACACACAAACATAGTTCCTACAAAGAAGAAGACACAAGGAGGTGGGATATTGAGCCAGAGCAGCTTGACTTGGATGCTTCCACAAGTCACTTAGCTACACTTGATATTGATGATGACTATCAGCCTGAAGCAACTACTGAGCATGAGAGTGGTAGTGTCAGTGCTAGTGTCGGTGCTAGTCGCAGTGCTTGTGCAAGTGCCACTAATGCTCTTTGTGGTTCTACACAAAATGTAGCATCTAATGTTGCTAATGATGCTGCTTTTTTTGATGACCCATATGATTCAGATTGACATTGTAAACACTTGACATTTTTATGTTTGAAGTTTGAACTTTAATTTATGATTCTATATCATGACATTTGACTTTTGAGTATAAAGTGGTGGTGTATTTTTGCTATGTTATTTGACTATTAATATGGTGGTGTATTCTGAACTTAAATACTGCTGCAATTATGTATATATTTCTGATTTTTATATGTTTTTGTATTACCGAACCCAAAACGAACCCAACCTCAAAAAAAAAATTTCCCGAACCGGCGAACCGGGTTCTCGAACCCGAACCCGAACCCAAAACCGAACCGGTAACTTAGACAAATAACACATGAAAATCTAGCACTCCCTCTTTGCAAAGGTGTTCTCCATCAAACCCAATCTCTCTCAACATTTCAAACTTCCCTTTTGCCAAGAGCTTTGTCAAAATTTTGAGAACTTGCCTATTTGAAGGTACATAGTACAGAATTGCTACTCCCTTCTAAACTTTGTTTCTAAGAAAATGATACCAAATGTTTGTGCTTGGAGCAATCATGAAACACTAGATTCTTAAAGAGCTTGATGCAACTCTGATTGTCAAAATACACCATTGTCAACTCCAATATTTGATCATTAATTTCTACTAACAACTTGCAAAGCTAGATGCCCTCACAACTAGTAGAAGAAGTTAATAAATACTCTGATTCAGCTGAAATTAATGCTGCTACTACCTACTTCCTACTAAACTAGGATATCATACCTGACCCCAAGCTGAAACAAAAACTTAAAATGCTCTTCCTAGCACTAGCATCACCTTCATAGACTAGATCTACAAAGCCATGCAACATTAATTCTCTATCTCACATACCTCAATCCATAATGAATTGTGTCCTTCAAAATCAAAGCACATATTTTGCAGCAAATTAATTCACTACAATGCAAATATTAGGACTAATCATTACCAAATACATTAAGGAACCTATCAATTGCCCATACACAAAAGTATACACCAAGGTTGATTCTAAATCTACAATCAACTTTAGATTTGGATCCATTGTATAGCAAGGGGCTTACAGTCCATCATCCAAAATTTCTTTAGAATATCTGTTGTGTACTTTCCTTGACTTAGGAAGATTTCTCTTGTACCCTTCCATACCTCAAGACCTAGAAAATAGTGCATAAGGCTGATATCATTCATATCAAACTCAGATGCCAACACCCCCTTGCACCATACTACAAGCTTCTCACTTCTTCCTATAAGGATTTGGTCATCCACATACTATATGTTTTTCCCAAAGATCAACTTCTTTCAATAGCATCTGCAATCTACACTTCCAAGGTATAAAGTTGGAAGCACCCTCTAGGCAATCACATTCTCTAAGACCAAGACTAATCATGTTTACAGCTGCTAGAACATGCTGAAAGTAAATAAATCAGATCAGCAACCTACCATACGTATAGATCAACACTCCAATCACTAGAACAGTTGGGTGTCATACCCTACAGCCTCTCACAGGTCCAGATTAATTCAATCAATTGATGTAATGGCACTGAAATCTTCCGGAAACTCCCTCTCACAAGTAGCAGCATGTTCCATTCACAGACCTAGAAGATTTCAGTTATTGTGCTGTCATAAATGTTAAAATTCAAACCATGGTAAGTAGATTCCACACTAAGAAAAATAGTCTTAACTGCAAACTGAAACTTAATCAAAACAACTCACCTCAGTACAATAACCTGCAACACACACTGCTGAAAATAGGAGCAACAAAAACTTAAAACATCTGTCATTTATTAAATTGAAACTGAATTAACCTCAAAATAAATTCTCCTTCTGCATTCTATATTTTTTCTGCTGCTAAGTTATGTGCCCAAGATCTCTTTTATATACTTAGAGAATCTTCTCGACTTTTACAACACAAAAAAGGAAAAATACTAAATTAGAAGGCTCAATAAAATAGAAGATAAAAGCGCTCTATTAGAAACAAAACAATCTATCTTCATGAATTTTGAATCCCTCTAATATACAAAAAGCTAGAAAATCTAGAAGTCACTGCTCAACTTCAAATAGAAAAAAACTTAACTCTGTTTTCTTCCACCCAACTGTAGGAGAACAGCAGCCAAGCAACACATTTAAAAATCTAACAAGGAGTACCACATGGAGTTCATCTGCATATTTTTAAACCAGGATTGGACAGGGCAGCTCACACAAGAAATGCAAAACAGTTGGTTACCTATTTGGATCCCTCCTCCTTTTGATGATATAGATGGAAAGATTTTGGCAGCTTCGTATTCAATTGAGCACCATTTTCACTACCAACATCTCATATTGCAGATTGAGATGTGTGCACAAAGGAAAGCTTCTGAGGAAGCAAATCAAGTAGCCTTGACTTGTGAAAATTTACACAAAGGCTTGGAGGAATAAAGGCAAAAGTTTCAGAAGCAATTAGCTCAAAAAACCCCACTCATTGAAGCTCGAAAAACAAAGCTGGCAGTCACAGAAGAAGACTTATGTTCTTATTGGCAACTATAGGGCACTTTTCTATATGCTTCTTGCAGTCAAGGAAGGTGTCTGATTATATACAAAGTCCTCCCTATTCATCATTGTCATTGTACAAGCACTACCTTGGAAAAAAACAATCAACGATCTTCATCTACATTTACTTGGTATGTTTTGTAATGTTCTATTTATATTACAATTGGTAGTGTAAAAGTTTTGCAGTGAACGTACGGGACTCTTACCAGACCATATTCTGCTTGCCTTCTCAGCATACTATCAGATGTAGAATCCTAGAGAGTCATTGGAAGAACCTATGCATCTTTGATTGGTTACACTAACTCATTTAAGTAGGAGATCAGGATGATAGGAAGCATCCTTCAAGATTTGTATACCATTTGGTTCTTTTGTGGTGTTGCTGCTCCAGCATGATGAATTCCACCACTTCTTTTGCCTATTGAGACAAGGTATGGATGTGGTGTCACTCCTGGGCAGGAAACAGCTTTGATTATAGAATTATTTAAGAGCTTGATATTTCTATGTAGTAGCATAGCTTGTTGAGATACAACAATCAGACTGTTGTTGAGAGCGCAAAGAACCCAATAGACCATTCCAGAACCAGACATATTGAGGTCCATTAACAGTTTATTTAACTATGCTTTGAGAACATGTGGCTCAATTACAATACCAACCAAATAAGGACCAAGTTGCAGATATCTTTACCATAGACTTAACAAAAGAAAAACTTGTGAAATTCAAAAATCTGTTGTTGGTGAGAAGTGTCATCATTGATGGAGGATGTTGATGTAATGACATTTCCCTATGTCAATGTTCCCTAGTCAATATTAAGAGGGGATGTTAGTATTATAAATCTATGATAATTCAATGTGGCAGCCTTATTGTTTTATAATTTATAGGGTTTACTCTATCAGCATCCTTATCCAAATAGGGCTTATTCCAATTATGATATCTGTATATGGGTCATTACTCCCAATAGGCCTAAGTGATGTCCCATTATTGAGGCATCACAATAGGGTTGTTCTCCGGTTATAGGTGGATTGGCAGGGTCTGATTCACTCCAAAGCTTGGTAATGAGGTTGAAACCCCGGGGCACAAAATTTGAACAATTAATAAGATAAATGGAAAGAAATCCTCCAGTGGGCTTCCCATAAATGGTTGTCCTGGGCCAAATTGGTGTCTGAGTTAGCCATTACTTAAAAAAGAAACCTTTACCTTTTACTTGCCACTCATGAGCATTTTAAGTATCTAGGTGCATTCAGTACTCACCTTAGACTCTCCGTGCACTTATGTCTTTCTGTTAATGCTGTGTAGTAATTGCTTTCAATCTTAACATGACTACCTACTCTACTAAGTAGCTTCAGTTTGGCATGCATTCTACATTTTCTTAAATAATATTCCATGATTTGTTCAATATTTGTGGTACTTACTGCCCCACAATGTCAAGAAGCTCTTTCTGCTTCAGTGCAATAGCGTCTCTATCCTTTGCTTCCACAATTTTTTTTAAGTCTTGTAACCCAAGGATGAGTTTATTGACCAATTCCTTGCCCATTGCTTTCTTCAACTCTGCAATGTCATCCAGGATTTCCGTATTATATTTGTTAAGGACCAAAGTGGCTTGCTCTATGTTCTGCACAACACATACAGGAAGGTTCAACCCTTCATTAGAAAATTGAAAAGCTAAACAATAGAGTAATAAGAATGTTCTTTTAGCATTTGCTTTGATATTTTGTACTCACCTTCCCCACTGATTTCAGTGCCTTCATGCCTGGAAGTTTGAGATTTTCCTTGATATTCTCAAGATTCTTTTGTATGTCCCTAATAGGTTTGTTGTCGATTGGTAGAGCATATCTCAACAAAGCATCTGGATCCTTGACTGGAGGTCCTGACATCAACATGGAGACATCTGGTATGGCAGATCCAGACTGAATTGCATAGAGGGGCTCAAGACAAAGCTGTGTCATAAAAGTTCCTACCAATGCCAGACATAAGGCCAACTTCCCAAATCCCTTGAAGGAGGAATGTCCTTTACCCTGAAAGAAGAATAGGAATTGTTATTTCCAATATCCCTCTGTGTTCGTCAATATTTTTGCACTGAAGATTAGATCTTAAGACAAAGTCCAGATATTAATGCATTCAGAAATACTCACTCTATGCAGATATTCTGTCATTTCCTATATTCAGACTTACAACTGAATTAATGATTTTAAAGATGGCTTACAAGGGCTTGTGACTTAGTATATGTTTATACTATTCATGGAGCTTACATAATTTGCCGCTAGTCTCATCCTTATTTACAAATTCAAGTACAGGTTTCCTTTAACTAAGACATTCAAACCTACTTAGTTGCTTGTTTGCCAAACAGCAAGTATACTAATTAAACTATCAAATAACTAAATTAATGCTGATTCACAAAGGCCTATATAAACAGATTAAGCCATAAGCTAAGCACGTTAGGGCTGGTTCACATTGGGATATATCTTCATCCATTTAAGATTTAAAGAAAAAAAGGGTTAGCTTATACTCAATTTGACATTTTCTAGAGTGCTTAGCAAAAGGAATAGCTTATTAACATGTACAATCAGCCCATCAAACTGCCTGGTATCCAAGGATCCCCTTGGATGAACTTATCCTACATTGGGCATGCTACCAATAACAAACTCTTGTAAGTTACTTTACGAATCACACACAAACTACTTTCACCGTTGACGAATGCTTAAGACATTATTCTATACAGAGAGTCGGAGACAACTATAACTATAGTTTTTATTTGCCAATGCCAAGCAACCTTTGTTCATATACAGTCAACTTTGAAAACTTGTTGAAACCATGACCTTTGAAGTTTCCCATCCCCATTTCCTACATCTAAGGATTGCTTGATCTCACCATGTCCTCATAACATTCTAACTACATTATCCCATGAAAGTGATTGTCATTCACCATTTAGACTACAGACCTTTCGGCACTATAGGTGACTTATTGTTGTGGGCTACTAGCTCCTTTTTACATTGATGAAACAATCTTGGAAAAATGAAATTGCATGTAAAGGAAAACTCTAGAGGAGGGATTCTCTTTGTCACTAGGGCAACAACGTTATATATAGAATAGAATCAAACCAAACTATATACTGTGTTGCACAGGCGGCTACCATTGCACCAAAAGATACAAGATCCAAGATCCACAGGAGTCGGTTAAGCCATGTCATGAACCCAAGCGCCGTGCTACATAGCACAAGGAGACCAAGGGCGAAACTCTTGCAACAATCCTCCCCAGCGCAGGGGTTTGAACCTATGACCTCGACTGTGATACCAATTGTTGCACAGGTGGTTGTTGTTGCACCAAAAGATCGACCTATTAATGCCCAATACAACAGTCAGATTGATACAAGATTCAAAATCCAAAGGAGGCGGTTAAGCCATGTCACGAACCCAAGCGCCACACTGCATAGCACAAGGAGACCAAGGGCGAAACTCTTGCAACACACTAAACAAATCAAAAGTATTCACAATAATCAACAATAAGACAACTACCACACAGAATAAGAGCCTAACATTTATTCATATAAAAGAGAGTAGTAAGAGAATTCTTTGGAGATAGACAAACTATACAACCAGGAAGAATACCATATACACCAAAATATTTAGTCAACCAGTGTGCATGTTGGTTTGAACATTCTTCTAACACCCACATGTATTGACCGCAAGTACTTACAAAATACCTACCACAACTAATAAAAAATGGTGGACCACAACAGGCCAATGTACTTTACTAACTCATAATACCAGATTTAACATAAAAAGCATGGCTAATTCATGTTAATCGATATCTAATACTTACAAACCTATTAGGTACATGTCCTTGTGTTTTGCTTTTAAAAGATATAAGTAACAGTCAAACAAGAGGAACAAATCAATTGAAGGCACACTCATATGCCGTGGAGATGGTGTGAAAGGATACAAATTGTGGAATCCTATTTCACAAAGCTCTATGTTTGTGTGGTGTGACAATTTTCATTGAATAATAAACAAAAGCCTGACAATTCTTTATCACAGTTTGCTGTGGTGTTCTCAGGCGACGAATGTTCTCTGTATTTTTCTTACACTATTTAATAAATATCATTTACTCTTTCATTTAAGCAACAACGTCTGGACCTGAAAAAATGAATCCAATTAAGAGACATTAAAGACTGGAATAAGCATACCTGAGTCTCTCCTGGAGAATTCGGAGCACACCCAACCTGAATGCCATGGCTCCCGCCTCTGAAAATGTAACTTTTACAATGACTGTCAATCAATCTGGTTAATAATTTCATTTCCGCATGGCTGAGATTCTTCTGAAGTGACAGATTCCTACAAGAGAGTTTGTGGGTAGAGAATGCACAAGAAGGGGAGAAAATGAATTGGGAACTTGAAGTACTCGAACTGCAGAAAAATGTAACAGATTGATGCCTCATAGCAGATGCTATGGGAATCATTATGCTGGACAGTAGACTTCTTCAACGAAGATTATAAGTGCTCAGCATATCCAACTCAATCTATCGGGTGGGATTGAAGCTAATACAGAAAAGCTAGCATAGATGGCACAGACAAGTAAATCACGTTGAGGCTACGCTTTTCTACGTTCCCCAATAATCACAAGCAGATTTACACCAGAGTAATGGAACCTAATAATGAAACTTGCTTCGTGAGATAAAACCCACGGGAAAAAATTCACTGGAAACTAAGCTTAAAATAGAATTCATGAGAACTGACCAGAGAAATGAATTAAACTGAACCATAAGAGACCTGTTTGACAGGTAATTCATGAGGCATGGTCAAGTAAATGAATTAAACTGAATCCATTAAACAAGCAAATCAGATGTCATCTATATCCACAGTTAATTTAGTTATTTCGTTAACATCGTGGGCTGCAGTGTTGTATGGACCGGAGGAAAGCAAGGATCCACGTCGTAGCCTTGCCCTATTTTATATGGATTGGAAGAAAGCAGGGCCTTTCGCTCCAGCCGTGGATAAGCTTGTGGGTTGTTCTTTTAATTCGAGTTGTTGAAAAAAGGTTCATTGCCTTTAAATTACTCTGAAACTTGCGCTTTCAAAACTTTTAGTACTTACATATGGTCTTTCTAAACGACCTCCTCTCCAAACCTGTTTATTGTTACCATAAATATAGACCGTAAGTAAAATAGAACCTTTGTAGATATGGAGAAAAAACATCTTTACTGGTTTTGATTTTTCCTAGCAAATCTCAAAGCTTTTATTTTTAAGGTTTTTCAAGGAGAGGTTTATCATAAAAAGTAAGGTCAAGAATTTTTGACTTGTCATTCACCTAAATATATATTTCGCCTAACTTAATTTGATACACCTCAAAACTTTTATATAAATGAAATAAATGAGTAAGGGAGTTTTATATATATAAATAAAAATAAATAAGTTAGGAAGTCTTATAATAAATCATTTACAAAGCTTAATATTTGTTGTTAGAGGTTTTCTAAATAGATAGCAAGATAAATGAGTTTGATTATAAGGAAAATTTTATAATTAAGTGCATTTGAGATAAAGTAGTATTGGGATAGGTCATTTCAAAAAGTTTTAGTGCTTCAACTTTAGAAGCATCGCTCATATGCAATGAGTAAGTGAACCATTTGTGATCATGAGAGATGAGCTCATATGAACTACTAATCTTAGAATATGGATGGATGAAGATTGATTCAAAACCATATAGTTGAATCCTAATAAATCATCACATGACTTGCCAATCTTTCTAATTGATTTGAAAAAAAAAAGCGCCCTTACTCCCTTATCCCCTTAGCCCATGTGGATGCTTTAGTGTGTTTTTTGATTAAATTTGAGTAGTTGGAGTGTTCCATGCAAATCTTTAATTATGAGAAAAGGATAATTTGGAATCTTTCCCTATTTTAATGTAAAAACCTACTAGGGGAGAGGGCCCAGTAGTCGTGCACCCTAACTTCGCGCTTCTAATTATCCTACGTTGAAATTTCAAATCACTCCCAATTTTTTACAACAGCTTACTTGGAAAGTTCTTTGCTTATAACTAAGGTTTCAGGGCCACATCATCAAATATGATGCCACATCAGCATGTTTTTTGTCAAGGTGTCCAAAAAGGCCCAAAATAAATAAATAGACCAATACTCGTGCATTACATCATGAGTAGTTGAGCGTTGATGTGGTATCACATGATTGGTTGCTTTTTAAATCAAAAGCATACATTTTGTTTAATTATGGGTAGTCAAATCACAACTATTGGATATTATAATCACGATTGAGTGTGCAACTATTGGACCCCACATGACTACTGGGCCCTCTCCCCTATTTAGGAATTGAAAACAAGGTGTGGAAAAAAAGGAAGATCTAGAAATAAACATCAACTACATATTGTCCAAAATGCCATGTGGCTCCACAAATTTTTTTCCCTCTTTTTTAACATTTGCCTAAAAAGGTCTAAAATTTTCACTACACAAGTTGTTATTATACTATTAATACAAATTTAAGATAATTTCTTAAAATAAGAAGAAAAAAATCATGGGGTTATCAACTCCACAAATAATTTCTAAATAAGTTGAGTAGTGATTGCTAACCAAAATAAATTAAGTAAACAAATGGGGACCTATCCTTAGTCTTCATATGAACAAGGGTGATCAAGGTTTGAATCCCTAATCTACTCAACAAGATTCATTGTATGGACTTCCTTGTTTAATTCAATGTGTAATAAGAACTTCCCAAGCTACATGTTTAGAACATACTCAAACAAACCACTTCAAATAAAGGGAAAAGAATTATTTGTGAAATTCAATCATCCCTAGGCCTCCTTTACTTTTTTAAGAGAGTATCAAATATCCCATCATTCTATGGAAGCCTCTAGTTCCTCTACAACTAGTTGAAGGGAAGTCTCGAAGAAGTTTTATGAGAATATCATAAGCTACTTTATAATACAGTTAATGTGAAGTATAATATACATAAGTAGAAATTTAAAAAATAGTACAAATCTCAACATTAAAAAGTTAGGGGATAATTATTGTAATCAAATAAGTTTTATTCTCAATTCTCAACATCAACTATATTGCCAAAGGAAGGACATAGCTTGGAAGGAAAAAATAATTCCTAAAATACAAGGAAGACTCCTTGTTAAATCCAATACTAACCATATAGTTCAAGCAAGTTTGAGAGAAGTATGAACCTCCACATGTAACATTAGTTTTTTTCTCATTAAATATTAAAATCAAAAGATTTTCAAAAGATATTAAGGTAATTTTTTATCATTAGATATAGAATGTTCTATTTGAGAAGGGTGAGAAAAGATTCATCTTTAAAGTGTCCATTAATCAATTAGGATTGTCTTCTTAGAAGAGTAGTCCCTTGCACAACACCTTTGGGCACCTTACAAGAAATAAAATAACCAAAAGACTTTATCACAAGAGTGTAGAGGGAGTAGGCAAGAGGTAACCTTATCGTATGGATATAAAAATGTTATAATACTCAAAATTGTGCCCATTAATTATTTATACAAGTAGAAGCATCAACAAAGAGGACTCAAACTAAACTGGAAAAATAGTTGAACTCTAAAGCTTTAAGAATGATAAGATAGAAATTTTGTTATATTCCATTACATGATGTCTTAAAGTCAATATTTGATAGAAAATCTATCTATTTGTAGCATGGACCCACCATGTTCATTCCTTAAGTAAAATATATTTTCAATAGTGTGTACTTTTAATAAAATTAACATGTAGATATCAAAAAAGAGGGTGTGCATGCAACTCAAACTTACCACCTTTCAAGGTGAACCCATATGCAATAATACTATTCTATATTGATTTATTGTATGTATATCCTTGTGTTGTTTTTCTCAAGAACATGTCTCAAGGTATGGTTAGTGACCAATACCTATCATTGAACTTTGATGGTTTTTCAACACTAAGCTTACTAATGCTTGGTTTCTTGTAGTGATAGACAAGCTTGCATGTTATCAACTTAGTCAAAGTCAATGCAATAATATTGGATGTTTTTTATTATTATAATTAGGTTCCATTGCATCTTTTTTCTATATTCTACTCTATTAGCATAAATATGTCTCTTCCTTGGTATAAATGTGTTCTTTCTTGAGGCTTGTTGAACCCCTTATTTTTCCAAATAGCCTCATGATTATGATACAATTCTATATTATATAGATGATTGAAAGGAAATTATGGGGTAGTTTGTATAAAATGATTCCAAATTATTTTTAGAAGTGTCATATATATCAATAGCTGCCTTGAGAAGCTATAGGTCTAGGAGCTGAAAATTAGCTCACAGTCCAGGATCACCTACAAAACAAAAATATAACCTTCCACAAGAGAGTATGGAAAGATAATAGCTTGCTTGATATGGTATTCAAGAGTGATTGATTGAGTGTGAAATGTACATAAGATGCCTTGCTTATAAAGGAAAGGTTGTGAGATAGGATTTGACAAGATCATGGCATGTGTCTTGATCATGTACAATGAGATAAATACATCAATAAGTATTAAATGACCTAGGACACAAGTATTAAATGTCATGGTAAGATAAGATAATATCACATGACACCTAAGACTTCTAGAAAGATTCCCTAGGACCTAAGTAAAATTAACATGTGAATAGGACCCACTAGTGAACTAGTTAGGTAAAATACCTTATTCATGCCAACAACCCCTTAAGTGCAACTTAGGAAGGAACAAACCAATGCAAATTATGTAAGAATGTAAGGATGGTTCATGACTACAAGTCCATGTTAGGTACCCATTTACAAATGATCTCTCACAAACAGAGAAGAGGAGAAAAACCACATGGGAAAAAATCCCTCTCCAAAAGAGAGAATGCATGAAAACTATCATGTACAATTAATGAAATAAGTGATGAAAGGATGACTCATCAATACCCCCAAGGGCTATATCCATCACAAAGACACAATCAATATCCCCCTCATAAGAGGGAAAAAAGAGAGACTGTAGAAGTACACTATGGGGTAAACTCTAAACCCTTAATCAAAGCAACAAAGGACAAGATGAGTCTTATTTCAAAAACATTATAAAATATTTGGAGCAACTTTGGAATCATAATAAAG
Source organism: Sequoia sempervirens (assembly GCA_007258455.2). NCBI lineage: Eukaryota > Viridiplantae > Streptophyta > Pinopsida > Cupressales > Cupressaceae > Sequoia > Sequoia sempervirens. The sequence continues at coordinate 26,330 of VDFB02204530.1, read as the reverse complement.
AAATAGAAACAAATATCGATTGTCTTGACATGTTAAGGAACATTGGAAAACTCTCAATGTGGAGCAACCTTGGAATCTGATTGAAGCAACAGGAAATAGGTACACATTCTAGAAGTGAAATGTAGTACAAAGAGAAAAATAACACCATCCCAAGTGATAGGATATCCAAGTGATCAACCAAAATGTAAATACACATAAATCTGAATAAAAGATACTTGGGGTTGAATTTGGAAAAAGTGCATGAGTGGCTTGATAGAGCTCCTCAATACCTTTTCAACACTGCAAGAATCATAAAAATTAGAGATTATAGAAAAAAATTATTAGCTCAAGAGCCAAAAATGGTGATATGACTTCAAAAACAAATACTAGCACCAAACATCAAAATCTATAAAAATAACCTCCTCCATTGCAAATTACATTGAGCCAACTTTTCAAGGTTATCTTGTTTTCAAAAAATAGACACCATGGTAAAAAGTTATCACCATTTGAAAACATTGCCCAATTAGAGCATTAGGGGCCAACTTTGAGCCCCTGGGCCATCGGTACCTAGGTGTCCATGTGGAAAAATGCAAGACAATTTGAAAAAAATCACCACTAGCAATAATGGCACCACTTGGACAAAGTGGATGGGGAGTGGTGGGTCATAGGTTGCATCACTCGGGGCTTTAAGCCACCGACTAGCAAGTGACTACTAGTAATCAAACTCATGACCAATAGCTAGAGAGCTAATACCAACCTTACGAGGGCCTAATCTAACTTTCCCAAAAGAATATCCCAAAAGTTAGGCATTTTGTAGCTTGCAATAAATCACTTAATTATGCTTCAATTTCTCTGAAATTTGGATTGTAGGCTCCTCTACTACTTCTTCAATAACCCACTAAAAATCAAGAACCAATTATGTAGAATTTGGGATATATTAACTTTCCAAATAAATTAGGCAAAAACTCTAATTATATAATAAATTGCTCAATTCTACTCCAATTTCTCTAAAATCTAAAGATTGTAGCTTCTTGAATATGTTCTTCAAAAACTATTTAAAAATAAGAAATTGCCAAAATCTGAGAGATATGCACTTCCCACAATAAGCTCTGGAATATTAATCAAATGCCTTGCCTCCACAATGCCAAGATCATGCTTTGATATCACTTGTAATGAAATAACTTGCACAATAGACGAATATGATAAGAAATATGCTACAAATACTTGATAATACTGAGAATAACAAGCCACTTTGAGGAGGAAAACCTCCAAATATCTCTAATAAGAACACAATTCATAATGTGGTGAACAAATAAGACTCCTATCTTTTATATACACCCTACTTATGTCTACGATATCATCCATATTGACTTAGATAACCATATATAAGCCTTAGTCCAACTGAACTAACTGAATAACAATATAATAATGACAATATGACTTAATTAAGTGTTAACATAGCTACAAGCTAGCTATTTATAACCTTATATACTCCAATATTAAGGGTATAGTAGTTGAATGTCTTTCAATCATGTTTCTTAACCATGAGTTTAATTATCATTTGCATTACAAGCCATCCATCCATTTATGCCAAGGATCCCTTTGTATCTTAGTAAAAATGGAGAGCCACTCCTATCTTAGAAGTCTCACTCAACTATCAATTTGTCATGACACAAAAAATAAGGTTAACATATAATAAAATATTATTATTATTTAAAAATATATTTAAAAGATGTGAAGTTCTAAATCATTTTAAAGATAATCTATCCCACAAAATAATTCAATCAACTAAAGGAGTAAAATATTTTTTCTTTCTAAATTTTCACACTCAAAACCATAAAAATCCTCTTTCCTCCTTGATGAACCTTGCTCCCAACCGTTGAATTTTCTACTTTTTTATTAGGAAATTTTCCAAAATTAAAAAATACCATTTTTATTCCCACATGCACAACAACATGCTAGTCCACTAAAATTTCAAAAACATTATTTCATATTTTTTTGCCATAATAATGGCTCTATTTTTAATATTTAAAGTTAAGTTTTATTCTGTTATTTCCTATAACTTTGAATGCATAACAGTCTCCTACAATATACTACCACCTAATGTGGCATGAAAATAAAGCCAATAAAGATGGATCTTACAAAATTTAAGAGGGAAAATACCTTTCAATTAATTTTCAAAGAAGAAAGAAGGCTTTAGAGGAGCGTTGGTGTGAATGAAGTGTTTTACCTAACTAGCTCATCACCCAAGTCCTATTCACACTAGTTACTTAAGTTTACTTAGGGTACACATAAGATAATTATCACTTTATGTCTCAATTCATAAGATTAAGACATGTCATAACATTATGCAATCTTGTGTTTTACCTTGGTCTATATAATCAAGGGGTTCCCTTTGTGTTTTCAATTTTGGTCATCGTTGTATGTTTGCATCCTTTGATAGAATATAATTATTCTCTCATATTTAATCTCTCTCATTCTTTCATTGAAGATCCTAGATCTCGGGTGACTACATATTTAGCCAAATATTGTATGGTATAAAACATTCTATACCAACTCTTACATGGTATCAATGCTTGTGGGATTGCTTCTTGGTAGTCTTCGTTAAGAGATCTAGGTTGTAAATTTGGATGGATCTTGAAAATTTGAGTACGTTTTTCTCATGTATCATATGATGACTTGGAGAATAAAAAACTTGATAGAAATACTAGATTTGGGGGGTTTTGTGTGGCTTTGTATTGTTGGTTCATATTGGAGCATGTTGGTGCAAATCCAAGCTCACCATTGAGTTCAAGGTGTCCTAGAAACTTATTTTAGTCTTTTTATTTGTCTGAAATTGGCATGTGAGGCTATAGACATGCAAAAAATCCTAATTGACATTAAATGCATCTAAATCTGACTAATTAACATCAAATTCCTCTATTAATCAAATAAAGTAATTTATTAAATTAATTCACTAATGTGCATCATATTTGATTAAATAAATCAATTTATTTAATTAAAGTCCCTAAATTCCTCTCATCTGATTTAATAAATCAAATGTCAAATCCCCTAATTCCTCCAAGTTAATTGATTTTGGATTAATTAACTCCTAATCCTAATTACCCATTCTTTAGCTTTTGACTCAACCTTGGTCAAACTCAACCCCTGACTAACCCACCCACTTGCACATGAAAATAAATTCTTTTAATTAACTAATTATCTCATTTTCCCTCACAAAGGCATATTCTAAGGGAATATTCCTTCATTAACTCCATTTATTTGACTTTCTTACCCAAACAATTTCCCTCCAAAACATCTCAACCATATTCATTTAATGTCTCTTACGCATGCATTAATCTCTCTTACACCTCTCAAATCCTCAACCACATGCATTAACTATGCACATTCTCCAAAATGTGCTCCAACTTCACCCATTAGATTTATGACAAGTGTCACAATCTTATTGAATCTCTTTTAGTCCCACATTCCTCCCATCTTTCCATTCTTTAACCCTTCAACCTATAAATAAAGCCACAAACATCCACAATCATACACAATTTCACTATACACACATTCATCTTGCACTTCATCTTGATCACTCATCTTTGCTTGTTCATCATTGGAAGCTTATCAATGGGGTGGGAAAGGGCATCCTTTCCACATCAAAGAAGCACCACTCCCACTATGGGATAGGTTTTGCACATACTTTTTACATGCTTTCAATTAGTTTCTTTGATCTTTTATTGTTTTTGTTTGCATTATCAAGTATGTTTGAATATCTCATAGGGATGTTTGATTTGGTTTGCTTAGTTTGACTAACAAATGTTAATGTTTGTTTGTTTGTGAGCAAGTGTAGAAATAGCATCCGCATTTTGGTGCCCACCATGGGGCCTTTGTTGTGCATTGGCTCTCTAATCTGATTATGTATCATTTTTGTTAAGGCTAATATTATTTGTATTTATGAATTTTATTTTGAGTTCCTTCAAAATTGAGTAGAAGTGTATTGGTAAAGAGAGTTATTCTCTCGTTTGAGATTATGCTAATATCTTGATTCACCTAAACGCACTATTTGTTGTTTTTAGGAGATTAGAGGCACATTTAAATTCATTTGTCTTGTTGCAACCATTGAATGGTGAGAGAATCCACTAAAATCATGCTTCTTAAAATGTACATTCTTTAATAGCACCTTACTCCTACTGTCACATCCAAGTTGTGCTTGTGCTGTAATTAGTAGTAGATATTTTTACATGACATAAGGTTGCTCAAAAAACAAAATGCATTAATATTTAGGGTCGCCGCTTGTTTTGTGGTCATTGTTGTCACAAAAATAAGCTTAATTGTATGTAATGGTGAAAATTATGTGTAGTGTTAATTTTAAATCAACCAATAGGCATTTGAGAGAAATCGATAGCCATTTGTGGATTAGTATCTTTCTTGCTTTCTATGCTTAAAATTTTCGTTGATTGCTTTCAATTAGTATCATAAACAGAAACAAGCTTAAATGCCTATGCTTTTTTGTTGTCTAGAAAAAAAATATGTGCAACATTGATTGGAGATCAATCGATAGGCATTTAAGATTAACTTAATCTTATTTGGTAACATAGCATATGCTATGTCTTTGTTGACTTGCAAATTTGTGGCCAAGTACATTGCACATCATTCATAAATGAATGTTACAAAGTGTTGTTTGAATAGCTAAAAAATTATTGCACGCCTTTTTGTCCTTTTGGCCTGCTACTGTTGCTTTTCTTCTCTGAATAAGTTTGAAAGTAGCGCTTGAATGAGTTTTTTGTACTTTCGATTTATAATCAATGCCATGCAATTCTTCTCTAACAGGTAACTTTAGGACCGATATATGCCTGGATCATATGTGCTTGGATCATGATATTTAATATGCATCTAGTCTTTTAACTTGCGTGCTATCGGGTTGTTCTGAATTTTATTTAGACTGTTAGAAGTTTATATTTATTGTCTATTTGTGTACAATGCTTGTCGCATGTCTTTTGAATTTCTGTGTTTGTCAGGTTTTCAAGTTTCCCATCAGTGCCAAGGATCTGCTATAATACCTCATCATCAGATTTTGCAGATCTTCTCAAGCCACCTTTTGGTGCTTGGTTTTTGCATCCTTGACGTGTTGTAAACCGTGCAGTTTCTTCAAGATCCTTGCGAGGATTACAAATTCTTACGGGTTGATCTCCCTGGCCCCGTAAATACATCCTTTGTAGTATCTAACATATACACATCTACCAAAGCACTTCCTGCTATAATATCTGATAAAGATCTTTGCTATATTTTAAAGGGTGTTAAATTTGGATTTATGCATGTGGATTGTATTTGCATGGAAATTTATAAAGCATTCTCAATGAATCTATTTTGTACCTATCTCATAATCATTGCAGGCCATGAGACCACGTCTTTGAGGCATTTTGTCAATTAGTTTATGTGCCTTGTCTATGCTACCGTATTTGCATATAGGTTACCACAGATTTTTTAAAAAGACACACCATTCACTCAATTCAAAGAATTCAATCATTCCCTATGGGTCATTCCAGAGGAATCAAAATGTGCATTTCCCAACTTAGGGGTCCTATATAAATAGTTATGCAGTTGGTTCAAATGAATCATAATGTTAGCTGAAATGCCTCTTTTCTATGATCAAACTACTTATCTATCTCTTACGTTCTTGAAAGCGATTTTCATTTCTTGCAACTAATCTTGTTTCTCTTGTGTTCTTGAAAGTGATTTGTGTTCTTGAAAGCGATTTTCATTTCTTGCAACTAATCTTGTTTCTCTTGTGTTCTTGAAAGTGATTTCCATTTCTTGCAACTAATCTTGTTTCATAAAAGAATCTCCATGAGTTGCTTATCTTTCAGAATGGGGTCCTTCAATCCTTTACCACTCCATGAACCATATTAGTGAAGAAGAATTTTATTTTTCATAGTATTGTTATCACTACTTCTCTTTGTGGCGTTGTTGGGGACGGTAATAAGACAGTACACCTACACTCTGTGTATCTAAGAATTTCACTCATATTATGTGAATTTGAGCCCGAATCTAGTTCAAGAAGCCTACATCACGACTTGGAACGAAGTATGCGTCAGAACGCCAACTCTAGTATTGTGCAGTACCTTTACATATTTGAAAGATTATTGTCGCAGCTTGTCAAATTAGGGAAGTGAAAAGCCAATAAACATTTAGAGTTTTCATTCCCTAACATGTTGTTTGTACTTGGTTTTTGTCTTGATGTGTACTAGTTTTATCTTAATGAGGCTGCAAATATTTAAATCTTAGATTGTTGAAATTGAATTAATAACAGGAGAAGCTTTGAGCTTTGTTAGCAAGCTATCTATTTATGATTAAGATTTTCTTTAAAGTCTTTGGAAAGCAGGGTTCTTTTAATGCTGCATTTATTAGTTCAAAATCATTAGTCTTTTTTCATTTTGAATCGTTCTATTGTTTGAAGTTAATGCTTTAAACAATTTTAATTAAATAAATTGATCCTCACATGATTGCCTTTTTATCTTGCAGGGGGGATTTTGTTTGCACAAGGAACTTGCAGCATTGAAGCATAGGAAGCAATCCCTGAGGAATTTTTGAGTTGGAAGTGGGCAGTGAACTTGAAAAAAACATTTTTAAATGCTTATTGTAATAGCTTGAAGCATCCATTTCTTGCTTTTGTTTTTTGTTTTAGGACAACTCACTTCATCTTTTGGGCTTAAAATTTACAAAACAACTCAAGCTTTGTCAAATTTGGTTAAAATTGAACATTAGGAACTTACTAGACTTTGATTTTGGGTTAAAATTGAACAAACAACTTCACACTTGGTTTTTGGTGCTTAAAACGAACTCATCATTGCTTTGAGGCTTAAAACGAAGTTGTGCTTTCATTGTCTTGTAATTTTTTTGCAATTTGTGTCATTCGAATGTGTATTCACTTCTCTCATTCTTTCCAATGATTTTGAGAATCAAAAGCATTCTAGTATCATTGGTTGTCTAAAAAATTACCCATACATTTCAAATTTGGGTTTAAAATTGAACAATCATGCTAGTGTGAGAAAGAGACATTTTGTGTGTTCCCTCGCGCTTTACGTGAACTGGGTGGTCTAACTACAAGTGTGCTCCCTCGCTTTTGTTACCTTTAGAGGGGCCTACCTAAGAACAACTCAAAGGTGACTCCAACCAGTTTTTCACTCGGGTCGGTATATAAATGGATAAGACTAAACTGCCAAGTCCTCATGGTATGTAGGCCTTAGTTGTACAATGTCTTTTAGAATAGGGTACTACTGTAAAAAGTATTAGAGCCCCTAGTAGAATTGATTAAATCCTTTAGTGGCTTGTTGGACACTCGCAAGGTGTCATGTCCCTGATTACTCGAACTAAGAACCAATTTGTGTAGAAGCCAAAATCCTTACTATTTGTTGGTGCAAGAACAATCGTTCTCAAGCCACCCCACATTTGTACTATTCAAAGTAGAAACATAATAAATCCTTTTGATCTCTAAATTTTAAGGATTTTGAGATTTGGTGGTCTTGAGAAGTGTGTGCTATGGAGGGGAGCCAATGTTGTCAAATCTCTAGTTGTTCACTTTGCCTCAGTGTTTGGATAAATCCAAGTGGGGACTCAACAAATATTGTCTTTTCTATCCTAGGGTTATACAATTTGTGAGTCAATCAAAAACATTGCTTGATCTCAAAAATTTGAAACAAACATTAAACAAATCATCAAAATTTCAAACCCTTTGAAGAGAGTGAATACCTTTGAAGAGTCCAATATTACTGCTTGTCCCTAAGGATTCATTCCTTAGAGGCTTCTAAATATTTGAACTCATATCTTCATTCACGCTCCTCAAAGTCAACATAAGGAAACTATGGCTTTGACTTCTTGATTCTCACATAATGGACCTTATCGAATGAAAGAAGGCCTTGGTATAGACATTTAGTTTGAGACTTAAGCAAGACAAGTGGATATGGTAAAAAGCAAGTCATTAATCAAGATTAGCTCAAATTGAACCCCACACATGTGCTTGGTAGCTTTTGGTAATATGGATTTTCATACAAACATTGGCCTTTTGGTTTGAACTACTCATAGGGTAAAACATATTCTTCACTATCTTGGTCTTACAAACAAGGTCCATCTTAGGTTCTGTGAGTGCCTTTAAAAATCTGCAAACACTAAACTCAAACAAGGGTTAGCACCTACAAATCCTTCAAGAACACTCCTATGGAATACCTTGCAAAGTGCTTAAAACATGTAACAAAAGGATGAAAGAAAGCTACAAGCATCATGAAAGCAATCACAAATTACCTATTCCATAGTTGGATTGGTGTCACATGTGCTAGTGACCCTTTCCCAATCCTTGATCAAAGCTAAGATGATAAAATGCAAATGGATATGGTGGAGTGATGATAAACAAGATCAAATCTCAAATGAAGAGAGTAACCTTGCATGAAATTGTGAAGGGTTTGCTTGAGGATGATGCACCTATTTAAAGATTTTCAAAATGCCAAGTGTTGAAGAGGGACCAATGTGGGATCAAAAACAAGCCAATGGGTTGAGGACACTTGTCATCATGTGATTAGTTGATGTATATGCAAGATTTGGGAAGAGTGCCCAAGAGGGGGAAATTTTGAATTCAAATTTGCAATAAATTTTGAGAGGGGGACAAGAAAGGAGAGCAATAAATGCCCTGTTTGACTTGTCATGTTGAGAGAAAATGAGGTTTTAATAAATCAATAAAATTGATTTATTGTGCAAGTGGCTAGATCTAGATAATGCAAGTGGGATGGATTAGCATTAGATTAGGATTAGATGATGATTATGTTGATTTAATGCTGATTAGATGATTTGACTTTCAAGACTTTGATAATTGATTTATTTAAATTAGAAAATGATGGAATATGATTTAGGATTTGATTTAAATGAAGTCCTGATTTATTTAATTAAATGGATGATGCAAGATGAAGGTTGAATGCTTATTTGATAAATGAGATTATTTAATGAATGGATTAAAGTGCACTTGATTAATTGATGAATGGTCCTAATGCGACATCTAATTTGACCGAATCTGATCGAATGCATAATGTAAATTTTGCATGTCTACATTTTGCCCCTCTTTGAAGCAATGTACTTGTTGCGTTGGTTCAAAGAATAACTTGCCGCGATCGAAATTTTAAAATTTCATGATTTTTCGG
>VDFB02204530.1:0-17078 GCA_007258455.2 Sequoia sempervirens | reverse complement strand
GGTGTTTGATGATGTTGCCATTGCTTGTGTGTTTGTCGTTTGTTGTTGTGATGTCAACAATAAGTTTTGAGCGTTTGGCAAAATGTTTTGATTCAAGGTTGGGATAGCGGTTTGATTGATGCTTGGTAGGGGAGGCAATCCCAAGCCAAGGAGTGATGTGGATGATAATGGTAGTGGTGAGATATGTGGAAATGTGAGGGGGGTGAATCCTTGTGAGAGCGTTGTGGTGTTAAAAATGCCCCCTGGTCCAAATATGTCTCCCTCTTTTTGTGAATTCGTGAGAAGAGGTGTTTGTGGTGCTCCATGAAATGATGTTGATGATAGGTCATAATGTAAAGTGAGAGGAACATTTTGGTGTAATGGATTATGGATGATGTTTTGTTCCACTGTGGTGTTTGCGTCCAAGTTTTGGTTATTCACAAGGGGATGTGATTGAAGTTCATTGAGAAATGTGTTTCCCTTGTTGACATTTGGTTGCGTTGGAGCAATCGATGTCGTGATTTTTGGAATGTTTTGTGTGACGTTTTGGGATGGGGGTGTGGATGAAATGGGGATGGTGGATGAGATTGGCGGAAAAGATGTCTCTACTATGGTGCTCACATCAAAATCCGAAGGCAACTTGGGCCCTTGCTTTGCTAGTTCAAGCATGTACAACGAAGGGTTGAGTCTCATCATGACATTGATGATTCTATGGTTATCCGGATTTTGGAGCATTTCAGCTATTTCTTCGCGAGACATTCCAAAGGTGAGGTCCTCCCCTTGATTTTCTTCTTGTGGGTTTTGTGATGATGAGGGGACCAATGGATTGCTTGATTCTGCAAGATTCATTTCTGCATTTGTTTGGCTAAGGTCACTTGAAGTGGGAGTTTCTTTGTGGGCTTCCATACTCTTCTTGTATTGAGATCTCGTTAGAACCATAAAACAAAGATCAATCTTCGGAAATATGGGAGATGAATCTCTTGATTCCTTGGATTTAATCTCTATTTTATGTCCCAAAGTGAAAGTTTTTAGGATGCCTTTTAGGATCAAACGTGATGATGATATGATGGTGATGTTCAAAGATGGATGTTATGGATGTTTTGACTTTTGATAGATCTTGAATGAAATACTAGGCTTTGGATTTTTGATTGGTTTGATGTTTTGGATTTTGAGACTTTGTCCTTGATCTTGATTTGGAGTTTGATTTGGATTTTGAACAAAATGAACCCTAAGATGTTTGATAATGATCTAAAGGATAGTTGTGTTCAAAGGATGATGATTTCGATATGTGTGAGGAGAAGGATGCATCTACCCACACCTACCCAAACAAGATGATTGTTTCACTAAGCATATGGAGAAGGATTCATCTACATACACTAAGCTAGACAAGATGATTTGGATGACTTTGACTAAGGATATGCAAAAGGATGCATTCACACATTCCTAGCCAAAGGTGTTTTGATAAATGTTTTCAAGGACTTGATCTCAATGATTTTGGTGTTTGCTTGATTTTGTCATAAAGCCTAGCATTTCAAGGATGATTTCAAGGTTTTTCAAAAGATGATTTGTGAGATGGATTTGATGTTTTGAAAGATGGATGAAAGAGGTTTGATTTGTTTTGATCCCTAGATGAACCTAAAAAGACCACTTTGTATTTTCCAAGACCTAGGTATTGAAGAGCATGCATATGCTTCCTAAATACCTTTGTTAACCAAGGAATGATTTGAACATTTTGGATTTCCAATCAATGATTTTTGCTTTTGGGATTTGGAGTCTTCAACACACATGAAAGTTCATTTTGCTTAGTCTTTGCTTAATGGATTTATTTTACCAAAAACACTCTCTTTGATTAAAGTTTCAAACTAAGATGTCCAATGTCTTAATTTCCTTAAACCCCACAAGATATTTCATGTGGAAATTCAATGAACTTAAGGCAAGGGTTTTCCTATTGTTTACTCAAGAAGACAAATTGAGGTATAATCCAATGCTTAGGAACCTCTACAGACGTGAATCCACAGGGAAAGCAGTAACATATGGATTGAGTCAAATGGTATTTGTCTTAAAGAGGGTTTGAAATTTTGAGAACCATGTTGAATGTTTGTTTGCAAAATGTTTTCGAATACACACTGTGTTTTCAAACAAGCAATGTAACATCCTATGCTAATGGGTATGTTTTTCTTAGTGGGCTTGCCTCATGCCCTTCATAGAAGAGATGATTTTACATGCAACCAAGGAAAAATATAGAGGTATGATGAAATCCTAACCTCTATATTTCAACCAAGATCGGACACGACAAGTAACTTCTTGGAATCCAAGTTCCAATGCACCACCTTGATAAACTCGCTCAATGGATAAATAGGCCACTACAAAACAAAGGTTCTAGTTCGGACTTTCCGTTTGTGGAGATTGACCCATACGGCAAGAGTCCCCTTTCGGATCCATCTTGTCGGAGCCAACCGCGTGATTATGGCGTTTAACCAAAACCCTCATTTATATCCCGGCTGGAAATACTCTTGGCTTTAGAGTGTTATCGGTTGAGTCATCGCTTGGGTGAGTACTTTTTCCCCAAGGCAGCCCCTCTAAGATAAACAAAAGCGAGCAAAGACACAATCCGTAACTCGATCGATCTTTGATGGCACAAAGAAAGAGAATGCACGAAAAATGCCCTTCTAACACTCATAAGACAAGATGTTCAATTTTTAAGCCCAAATTGAAGTGTTTCAAAGCAATAAAATGTATTTTGAGTGTTTCTCTTGCACCCTAGATCGCACGAAGCGCAAGGGGAGAGGATACGTACTCAAAATACAATCACACAATTCAAACACTTGTTCGTTTTATACCCTTCAAAGCAATCTTGAATTCGTTTTAAGCACCAAATGAAATATGAAGATTGCTTGTCCAATTTTTAACCCAAAACGAAATCTAGTAAGTTTGTCCTAAGATTCATTTTAAGTCCTTTGCAATGAAAAAACAATTTGTTCGTTTTAGCCCCAAATGAAAACTAGTGTCCTAAAACGAAAAGAAAAACAACTTCGTGAAGTAGTGTTGATCAACACTTAAAGTGTTAAAAAACACATTGTGTTTTCAAAAAAATCTTCCCCTCCTTTCGTTTTCGTTTGATAGCCTTCTCTTTCGCTTTGCACCTTTTCGCCTTCATTGTTCGTTTGTACCTCCTTCGCTTTCGTTTGCTTTTGTACCTTTGTTGACTTTTCGCTTTCCTTGTACCTATAAAATAAAAGTAGTCATGTGAGGATCAAGATATCAAATTCATTTTGATAATCAACTTCACATGATAACATTATCCCAAATGAAAAGAGAATGGTTAATAAGTGAGTCATGTTTCGATATTGATTTCATTGAAAAGACACCACACTTGCTAGACTCATTCCTTCCCTTATCATAATATGATAAAATGATTAAGTGTCAACTATCATTATGATAAACTTTGCAAGCCCATGAATTTTATCAACCATAAACGATACCTTTCAAAAAGTATTCTCCCAATCTTAAATGTTAGCTATTTCAAAGTGACCATAATGATGGAAGTGATTTATAACTCAAGCCAATAAATTGCATGCATAAGCCAACCATACACCTTTCAAAAACATCATCACAAGTTCAAATTTTAGCTAGTTCAAAGTGCCCATAATGATGAAACATTGAGTTGACACCTCTCAATAAATCTGCTCAAGTCATTAAATTAATCACTAAAAAATAGCAAACAATATCTAGCACCACATGTTTAAAGTGAACATCAATAAGCTGCGCGCATCTCCAAATCTTAATCACTTAAACAAACAAACAAAATGCCATAATCACATGAAGGTCTCACTCAAAGGATTTTGAAAGACTTCAAAGTAAATGCAGTTAACAGTTTAAAGCTCCCTGTCCACAAGAATTTAAAGATAATGCCACTTGCAGCGTATGTACAGGACAGAAAATAAATGTCTTTTGACTTCCCGGTAAATGCATGTGGCAGGTTTATGTGAGATTCTGCATCATGAAACGCGTCCTTGTGAGTTAATCACTTGACTTTGTGTTGCGTATGAGTTCAAACACACACAGCTGTTTAGCATTTATTAGCTGAAAAAGGACGTGGGGAGCTTCTCTAGTCTGCCATCTCCCTTTATGTAGCTAGGTCGATCAACTTAAGAGATGTGAGGGACTGTATTTGGATAAATATGGATAGATATGGTAATGGCGCCTATCAGCACGTACTGCAGTATTATAGAGTGGAACGTGGCTAAAAAACAAAGCTCATCTCTCTAGAAAAATAGCAGAATTAGTAGTTACAGGGTTTCATTCTGTCAGATTATGCTAGTGTTAATGGTGATGTTGGTAAAGAGGGGAGCAAAGACAGACAATACGAATTCCTGCATAAGTTTGATAACGCCAAGTGCGACTTATTTGAACGCCACAACGAAACCCCCCAATTCGTGTTGTGTTTCCTTACTCAACATTATAAAAACACAGTAGCAGTGCCTCTATAACTCCCTCAACAGTCCCCTCATCCAGCAAGGCATCAATATCACTCAAGCCCTGCTGTCACCGGCGACAAATAGCGGCCTAGATGCAACATCTTTGCAAATATTCTTGCCTCTGCTGGCTGTCCTTTTTCTTGGCGTGTTCAAATCATTTTCCTGAATCTGTCAATAGTATGTAATTTCCATGATAACTGTTATTTGTTCATCCATCAGTGATTCAAGGAATTCAAAATGCAAATGGACAACAAGTGGTAAGACAGTCAAATATAAAGCCAAGATAGACTAGAATAAGGGCGGCAGATTCTGAAGGGCGTAAATCATTGGCATAGAATGAGATTTGGAAGACTTGTGATGACTGTCAGGGAGTATCTAATCACTGCCGAATCGCATTAGCTTGAAAAGATCCTTGAAAGAAATTTATTGTATGGATGTAAAGAAAATAATAGTCAAATCTCTTACTGAACTAAATTCGTTGGAGATTAAAGGAGGTAATGACAGAATGCCAGCTAATGAGCAATCCATTACAAATTTCCCAGATGAGAAGATGTTAGCATAAATAACAAAGTGATATCAATAAAATGCTGAGAGACGAAAGCAAAGTGAACTTCTTTTAGAAATCACATCACAATTATAAGACAAAGTGTGTGCATCTAAGGAACTTTGCAAGATTATAATAAGAAGACAATAAGTAAGGGCTGCGTAAATAACAAAAGAGATGGTTAAATCTGTGAATAGATATTTTCACTTTCTCTCTTATGAAGCTCGAATCCCCTCCCCCTAGCGCCAAATGTGAGTGCCTTTAAAAATCTGCAAACACTAAACTCAAACAAGGGTTAGCACCTACAAATCCTTCAAGAACACTCCTATGGAATACCTTGCAAAGTGCTTAAAACATGTAACAAAAGGATGAAAGAAATCTACAACCATCATGAAAGCAATCACAAATTACCTATTCCATAGTTGGATTGGTGTCACATGTGCTAGTGACCCTTTCCCAATCCTTGATCAAAGCTAAGATGATAAAATGCAAATGGATATGGTGGAGTGATGATAAACAAGATCAAATCTCAAATGAAGAGAGTAACCTTGCATGAAATTGTGAAGGATTTGCTTGAGGATGATGCACCTATTTAAAGATTTTCAAAATGCCAAGTGTTGAAGAGGGACCAATGTGGGATAAAAAACAAGCCAATGGGTTGAGGACACTTGTCATCATGTGATTAGTTGATGTATATGCAAGATTTGGGAAGAGTGCCCAAGAGGGGGAAATTTTGAATTCAAATTTGCAATAAATTTTGAGAGGGGGACAAGAAAGGAGAGCAATAAATGCCCTGTTTGACTTGTCATGTTGAGGGAAAATGAGGTTTTAATAAATCAATAAAATTGATTTATTGTGCAAGTGGCTAGATCTAGATAATGCAAGTGGGATGGGATTAGCATTAGATTAGGATTAGATGATGATTATGCTGATTTATGCTGATTAGATGATTTGACTTTTTAGACTTTGATAATTGATTTATTTAAATCAGAAAATGATGGAATATGATTTCGGATTTGATTTAAATAAAGTCCTGATTTATTTAATTAAGTGGATGATGCAAGATGAAGGTTGAATGCTTATTTGATAAATGAGATTATTTAATGAATGGATTAAAGTGCACTTGATTAATTGATGAATGGTCCTAATGCGACATCTAATTTGACTGAATCTGATCGAATGCATAATGTAAATTTTGCATGTCTACAGGTTCATCTAGGATCAAATCAAACACTTCATCCATCCCAAAAATTTATCATCTTCATCCCACAAACAACTTTAGAGCTTTGGAAACATCATTATCTAGACTTGGGTACATCCTTAAACCAAATCAAAATCATTTGTTTAGTTAGGTGTGTGTGGATGAATCCTTCCTCACACACTTAGTTAAATTATCACCCTTTTGAATGAGTTCACCCTAAGATAACACCTAACATCTTGGGATACACAAGTTCATTATCCAATCAAAACAATCACAATCAAATCCTAAAGTCGAGAATTGGTCCAAAGTTCCTAAAAGTTCAACACCCATATCATTCACCCCTTTCATCCTTCATCTCATCATTGGTCCTAAATCCTTTATAGGTCAACAAGGTAAAAACATAAGAAGAACATGGAATATAAACTTGATTCATACATCATGAGCGGTCTAAACCAACCAAACTATTAAAACTCACATTTATACAATCCATACATGGCATCATTATCTCCTATAAAATTCAATAATACAACAAATGTGAGTATGCCCAATCTAAATTTTGGACCCCCTTTCCCTATGGTAGATTTAAATCAAATTCCAAACCTACAAATCTATCAACCAAATACTCAATGCATGATTCTTCAACAAAACAAGATTATCCCACCAAATCAATACATGCCAAATGTGAATGTACCAAATACAAGCTTACCAAACATGAGCATATCAAATCCACACTTGGTGAACTTTGGGATAGATATGTTTACAAATCACACCAATGTTGTTCAGAGTCCAAACAATATGTTAACAACTCCATGTATTGATCCAAGTCAAGGTAGCACCATGAAAAATCAAGGTTACCTAAATCAAAGCAATGTGATTGCCAACCACAACAATGTTCAATTTCAACTTATAATGCCAAATCTAAACATCATCCCAAATTAGAACCTTGTCCAAAATCAATTTATGAATGATCCCATACAAATACCACAAGTGTATATTCCAAATATGCTTGACCAACAACCAAATCAACTATATCAAGGGTATCACGATCAAAATCAAGAACAAATTTTACAATATCAAATTGCTATACTTAGAAAATTCATTGATGCATATCCCAAGAGACATCTCCACCCCAAAATCAATACACTCTTCCATTGGTTAAACCATGTCATCAAAGCATTGAGTTGTGTCCACAACCACATCAAGAAAAATATTTCCAATGTCGAGAGGTTGGATATCAAAATCAACAACATCAACAAAAAACCCAATCACCCCATCTCGAAGATCAATCATCACATCTCCAAGATCAATCACAACTATCCATCAATGAGCACCTTGAAGATATTTCTGCCTCATCCAATGATCAAATCAACATATATCAAGAGTCACTTTTCAATCATGATAAAAATCCACTAACAATACCCAACAATGATCCAATTCAAGAAATGTTAACATCATTTGATCCTATGGTTGAAAACAATGATCAAGATCTATCCATCAATGAGCACCTTGAAGATGTTTCCACCTCATCCAACGATCAAATCAACATACATCAAGAATCACTTTTTAGTTATGATTAGAACCCCTCAAACAATGATCTATTTCAAGGAGTGTTAGAATTATTTGATCCTATTGACATAATCCAAGATCCATCCACCAATGATCATGTTGACAATGTCTCTACATCACCTAATGAGTTAAAGGAAATATCTCAAGAATTTATTCTGAAGCATGATCAACATCTTTCACCAAAATCTAGCAATGGTCTTTTCCAATACGTATTGACATCCTTCGACCTCATGGTTGCGGATATTGAAGGAATCCTCAACTCCACACTTGATCCAAATCCACTCAAAGCTCAAGAGGATAGTGAGCCACTTCCCATGCCTAATGAAGATATCCAAGAACCCTTTATAAGTAATCCATCCTTTGAAACTGACCCATATCAAGAACTTGATCCAAAGCATGTAAAAAGCAATTCCAAAATTAATCAAGATCAAGAATTTGTATCTCCAAGATACTACAATGATCTAATGGACACTCTCCAATCTATACAAGATGTTGCAAATTGTGATCATATCCATATAGCACATATTCCTCCATCTACCCATGAGATGCTTACTCCTAATGGACATGTAAATGATCTTCATTCAAAACAAGAGTCTCATACTCTTGATATCATTACCAAGGAACAAGAGTCTCCTACTCTTAACATTTATACACATGATTAAGATATAGAAAAATCTAGAGACATATTAGAAATGGGTCATGAAGAAGGATTCTACAGAAGTCATGAATCAGAAACATCCTGTGAAGGCATATCAAAAATTAATCATGAGGAAGACTTTTACGTGGACAGTGAATCATCAGCACCTCTTGAAGAAGCATTAAAATTTGATATTTGACAAGATCAAGCCAAAGATATGAATCAAGAAGTTATCCCACTTATGGAGGATCATATCACTTATAAACTTGGATCACTTACCTTTTTTAGGGCAAGCTATCTTATCAATGAAGAAGCTATCACCTTGAAAGATCCACAATAGAGCAAAGAAGGATTAGCACCTTGTTTCCAAGGTAAATCATATCCTATTTCAAATAAAAAAATTTAACAGATGAATTATCAAGGAAAGGAATTAGGCCTACATGAATAGGGTATCCTAGAACCAGTGCATGTATTATTGTAAATCCTAAGCATCAAGGTGTTGGTTATTCAACAATTAAGGGAACTAAACATATCAATGATACCTCTATAATACTGGGGGCAATTTTATCTAGTGCAAGCATCAACATAGGGAGCACGAAGAGTCCTTATGATGAAACCAATGCCAATACTACAACCAACCATGTCATAAATCTTCATCTACCCATCACCCCATCCACGAATTGGGACCAACAACAAAAGAAAGATTTGAATCAAAGCACAAAGAACATTATCAAAGCAAAAGAAGTTGAGAAGCATAATGTATAAATCAAATACGAGTGGATACCAAAATATACAAAGATAGATCATCCCTATCAAACTCCATCAATCAAAGAAACTATGGGGAAAAATAAAAAAAGGGAAAAGTCTCCATCAAAGATGTCCACAAAGGAAAAATTAGGCTTCTCAAGCAACGCACAAAGTATATCAAGCAGTTGGTCCTAATTCCATGTACACTTCCATATCCACCCATCATTGATCATCTTCCCAAATTTGGAGAGTTAAAGATTCCAAGTTGTCAACCAATCCATCTCCTATTCCTAAACACACAACACCATTCACTCCTCCATGCATGATATCCAATTCTCACATTGGCCATGTATTGGCAACCACCCTTCATCATAAGGATTTAGAAGGCATTCTATCATGATGTTTGCACAAAGACAGAGTTAACTCCGGTATCAACAAAGTAGATTAGGAATCTCAAAAGTTGCATTCAAGTGCATGTATCTTAGCAAAGTAACTTCTTCAAGTAGTATATTAGTGGCACATTATGACAGAAGAATCTATTTCAATGCTACTAGGTGGTTCATCATGAGCTTAAAATCTTTCAAAAAATTAAAACCTAGCAAACAAGTGTCATGTGTAGAATTGAGCATCTGCATGTGCTAATTCAAGTGAAAGCATCTCATCCCATCCATAATAAATCCAACATTCCATCCATCTTATCTATACTTAAACCATTCATCCATGAACCATTTATCCAATCCATTTTTCATCCATCTACATCCATCTTCCAAATTATCTTGATTTTGATGAAAGTTTGGTGCACACTTTACACTTGCTTATGGTAAACATCTTGACATGAGTCATTTTCATTGATCCTACCCTATCCAACATTATATGAGCCATGAAGCATTGTCTAATGAGCATCCTATGTTTGAAAACCTTATCTTATCACAAGATAATCCATATCCATCCATCCATGTACACCTATCCAAGAATCCACCCATGGAATTCCATACATTTCTAGACACTGGGGGTAGATATCTAATCTTACTTCGAGAATAAATATTGATCTATATCTTCCAACTTATATGGTGATCCGAACATTGGAAAACGTAAAATCAAATTGGTCAAAGCATTTGTGAGAAAAAATACAAATCACTAGCCCATGACATATTTTGACACAAAGATGTTCCTTATCAAGCATTATCCTTCATCGAACGTCGATCCAAACAATCAATATCAATTGCATCTAATTTATCCTACAATGTCACATCAAATCATCCAAAAAAATTTGTTCCAAACTGAGCTTCAAAATCTTGATCAATCAAATCCAATCAATCCATCATCATCTTGGGATATCCTTCCCAATCCTCGTGTTGCTTAACACTATCCTTGCATTGTTGTGTATCCTCAACAATGTTATCATCAACAATCCATCAATCCGATCAATCAACCCTAGCTTGGTTTTCAACAAGACCCCAAACAGATCATTGATATCATCACACATATCCCTATCCAAATCGTCAAAATCATGCGAAAATCCAAAAACATTCAAAACATGTCAAAATCCAAAAAATAATTCAAAAAAATAAAAAGTCAAAAATAGAGTTGTTATGCCTAACTACGTCGTCTTTGAGCTTGAACGTAGGAAAGGCCATCATTGATGTGCCCTTGAGACACATTAGGTTAGTCCTTTAGGACTCTTTCACAATAAACTGGTAGTTCATTTGTTCATTTCTCATCAATAAACAAGTTTGTGTCATCTGAATTACGTTGTCTTTGAGCTTAAACATAGGCAAGGCCATCATTGATGAGCCTCTGAGACACAAAAACAAAAAAAACATTTAAATAACCCAAAATCCAAAAAATAGCCTCATAACATTTCAAAAACATAAAAAACATTCAAATATTTGAAAAAATCCATTCGTCCCATTTCGCTTCACCTGCAATAATCTTATCCATAATAAATCAATCATCACCTTCATCCTTTAGCAAAACAAATAGAAACAACCACAACAATCAGCAAAAGCAAACTTAAAATGCATTCAAAATTGAAACAATAAACTTTTAAATTCAAAATCAAACTCTTGATCATTCATGAACATGTCAATCAACCTTATATCAACAACCTTTCAAACAACCTATCAACTTGCCACCATCCACTAACATGTCCTAGGATGTATCCTTCCTACAATAGGCATCGTCTATTGGAAAAAAACTTTGGATACTTATCCTAAACAAAACAACTTTCCACCATCCACTAACATTTCCTAGGATGCATCCTTCCTACAATGGGCATTATCTATTGGCAAAACACCTTGGATACTTATCCTAAACAAAACAACTTGCCACCATCCACTAACATGTCCTAGGATGTATCCTTCCTACAATGGGCATTATCTATTGGTAAAACACTTTGGATACTTATCCTAAACAAAACAACTTGCCACCATCCACTAACATGTCCTTGTGCAAGAATAATATTCTATGTACTTTATCTGTGGCAACCTGTACATGTGTAAGAAATTTTAAAGCAAACTAACAATTATTTTTAAGCTCAAGGGAATATTCTATCAAGAGGGAGCATATTTTATCAATTGGTGATGTTGATGTCAACATTGCATTAATAGTGACACCATTAGCCCCTTCCTCCCAATGTTCCCCCTCTATAGCTACTTTTTTATTTAGTACTCTAACTTTAAAGGTTTGTTTCTCAGTCATCTGAGCTCCTTTTTTGGAGTTTTTTTATAAATGGGGTAGACTTTCATAGGCACTGCTATGGTGTAGATATTTTTTAATTTTAGTGCTTGGTTTTCTATAAATTATAGATTCTCATGGGTGTTGTTGATAAATTCTCATTTTGGGAACTTTTGAGGCTCCATTCAAACTCCTATAGTAACACTTTTTGGTTGATTTTTTTTAAAAAGTGCATAATTTGTCTTATACTTTATAGTGGTGTGATTAAATTAAATCTCATTTTGTTGAAAAAAATATACTTTAATTATATGACCAAATTTGGCATTTACATGCACTAAGATCAAGTTCACTTTATTGTTTTTGGCAAGTGGAACCTATAATCACATTGAATATAAAGTGCCAACATCATACATTACTTAGAGGGATTATTGATTGAGTAATTTGGAGGGTAAATATTATGCGTTTTGGTTGTAATCATGTCTCATATCCATGGAAAATTAAAGGTGATTATTATGGGAATAAAAGGAATACAATAAATGAATGCATACTAAAGGAACTTGATGATTTGAATTATTTTTATCAACTTCATCAATTGAGATAGCTTTGCATTGCCAATGGAATTGTTTTTCTAGATTATTTTAAAATAGAATTAATAAATTTATTTTATATTCACACTCAAGAAGATCTTAAGTGGAAACATCATTCAAAGATGATAAATGTAGTCAAATGACATGCATTGAGACCTCATCTCCATCAATTGTTGCTTCTAATGAGACTAGTGTTGCTACATCCATGGATTTTGTGCCGTAGAAAAATGGCCCCTTATAATTCTCATGGCCTTTTAGGTCTTGTTTCAATATGTTTTACATTTTAGGTCTTAATTTTATATTGAACATGGATTGAGCATGTTTATTTTAGTATTAAAATGTAAATATTGAAGTCTTGTGAATGTGTTGTGAAGTGTTGTAAGACATTTCTACATTATTCTAGACTCTATTTAATATAATTCACCTAAAAATTGCCTTTTGACACATCAATAAGTCCTATTTTCAAGTGTTGTTAAGTCTTGTAATCAAGATTCACACTTTTCTAAGCATTTTCCCCTTATTTACATCTTTCTCATGTCTTATTTGACCCCTTTATACACTCCTAATCTTTATTTAAGTGTGTTTTTTAATATATGCCCGACACATAACATTAAATTACATTTAATTCTCGACACCTAAGTTTATATCCTAGATGGGACCCATTCGCCATGGGTGGCAAATGAGTCCACCTTGGCTCCAAAATTCATATTATTTAAAATTTCTTTTGGGATTTATTCAAAATTATGCTTGATGTCGGCTTGTGATGATGTATGAATGGTTACTAAGACACAAGATTGATATAAATAAGCTAATTTCACCTCATTTTAACATCCATTCATTCAAGTATCCATCCAACATCTCCAAGCATTCATACAATCCATTTCATTCACGTAAGCATTCAAGCATTTTGTAATACATCATTGAGCAATTATTGAAGCATCCTGGAGTAGCCATTGACATTCATTCAGACTTGCATCATCAAGGATCTTGGTAAGTTCTAACATCTTTTATGTTGTTCATTTATCATCTTTCTTGCATTTCATTTATTTACATTGGGTTTGATTACGAAAGTGGGGTTTGACCAAGGCAAACCCCTATTTGCTAACCCACCAACATTTTCCCCCTTTTTGCATGTGTTTGCAACCTTTGTTTTGCAGATTTAATAGGTTTAAAGGGTGTTGAAAAGTGGAATCAAGTCAACTAGGTTCTTCAAGTCATTTTGTCATTATTTCAAGCTTGATTGAGTGATATCTATTTGTTTCATGTAGAATTGACTTCAACAACCCGACATTTAGACTTTACCAAATATGGTGTTGCAGAGTTGTTGCCTAATTTTCCATAAATCTAAGAGTGGACTGATTCGCCACCCTTGGAAAATGAGTCCCACCTGAGATCAGTATTTTGTTAGATTTTGGATCCCGATAGACAAAAACCTATTCCTGACAATTTTTCACTAGTAGGTGGATTGATTCGCCACCCTTGGCGAATGAGTCCTATTGTGAATTTTTAGTGACTTCAATCAACATTCTAGACAACTTAACTTGATCAATCTTGGTCCAGGTGCACTTAGTTTCATCTCTGTACTCTTTTTTTTGCATATTTTATTTAATTTTCATATTGTTTGCATATCTCGTGTTGTGTTTTCAAACATTGCATAAATCTTAGTTTTGCATTCATTTAGTTTAGTTTCATTCAATCAATTGCATTTAGTTAAGTTCATTTAGGAATTACATCATCCAGATCATTACATATTTGAGTGAAATTGCTAGAATTTTGGCCTCCTTATCTCTCCTTTTTAGGTGAAAAACCTTAAAAGAGTCAGAGACACCTAGAGTGCCAAAAATCCACGGTTCATATTTTAATGATTTAATGCATTAAGATATTCATTATATTCTAAATACAACTACTTGGGATGATTACTTAACACACATTACAAGTTTAGTTTTTGAGTCGTGTCTTACAAACTTGGAGGACACTATTGAGGATATTCATTTCCTATTTGACATTACTTCTTAGGAGTTGCATCTTCTTCTTCAATATTGTAGGGAAGCATTTAGACCCTCTTGTTCCTTATTTACAACCCCATTTTTCATAGTTTGGCATTGGTGTGGAGATCCTTGAGCAACATTTAAAGGAGCCACTTTTTTCTTTGGATTGTGCTCTACAACCATTTCCATAAGGTCTTAGATTTCCATCTTCATTAGTGTGGCCTAGAATACCTAAATTGATTATGATAGCTTTCAACATCAACATGGAGAAACTTGAGTAGAATTCAAAAACTTCACATCTTCATCTTTCTTCCTCCATATTCCTTATAGGAATGGGAAGAAATATTGTATACATTCTTGGTTTTGTTTCTTCCTAAGGGGAGGGATGTTGTTAAATGAGATTTGATCACCTTAAATATTTAGTTTTGGTCATCTACCATCATTACAAGAGACACTACTTTGAGGGGAGATGGAATAGTCTCTCTTATTCTTCTCTCTTACGGTGGGAATTTTTCCTTACATGGGGTTTTGTTCTTCTCATTATTTTTTTAAATAATTTTGCATTTTCTCTTTTGGGGAGGAGTTTTATCCTATTAGGTTTTCTCCTTTTATTTATTTATGAGAGATTGAATCACTACTAAATTTGACACCATTTTTCGACGGACATTCGTCAGTAGTTTGACACATCTTTGTCGGAAGAGTGACGCAATGGCGAAAATATTTTCATCCCCGTTTTTTCGTCAAAATGTCGACAACGAATCAAATGTCGAAATAACGGAAAAGAATCATCGGTCGACGGCATCCTGAAATGCTTCGGGATTACATCAGAATATCGACAGAAACTTCATGTATCCATCGACGAATTACACCAGAAGTTCGTTGCTAGTTCAACGTAATGGGCAAGCAGTAGCGTCAAAACAATAGCAGAGGTTTGTCGCCATTGCGACGAAATGGGCAAGGAGTAGCGTCGAAACAACACCAAAAGTTCATCGAATGTCCGCTGAAATAGGCAAGTAGTAGCGTCGAAACAACAACAAGAGTTCATCGACTTTGCGACGAAATTAGCAAGGAGTAGCGTCGAAAGAACACCAAAAAGTGCATCGAACGTGCGATGAAATGGGCAAGGAGTGGTTTGGTGTCTACGCCGAAGTTCATCGCAAATGCGACGAAAGTTGCAGGCAGCTACGACAGAATCTTCGTCGTAGATATAGAAACTTTGTCGGGCCTTTCTGTTGATTCGTCGGTTGGTTTCGTCGAAATTGCGATGGATCATCAATTTTTTTTCTTTAAAAAAAAATATTCGTGGAAATGTACCATTGCGGAGACTGACGACTGGTCATACATATAGACTGCATATTGGTTTGATACTTCAAACGATGCATTTCTTAAGTATTGAAAGTGTACCGATTGAGAGTTTCTTCTTTGTCTCGGTAATAGTTTAGATTCTACTTAAAAGGGGTCAACCACGGATGCTGGAAGCTCATTTGGCCCCTCCCTCACACATCACTCTCAAAACCCAATCATATAACATTAATCATTGATTCATCCATTAATAACATATAACATTCATTCATTCATCCATTAATATATATATAACATCTATTCATTAACATATACATCTATTAATTAATATATCTACATTCATTCATTAACATATAATATCTATTCTTTCGCTTTACATATTATCAAAAATATGGTTGTCATGATATGATTACACCACTTTTTGTTTCTTTTGAAAGCTTTCACATAAAGTCGGGCGGAGTATCGTTTTCTAAATCAATATTTGTCCCCCCTTTAGTTGTTCTGCCCTCTGCTTGTGATCTTAATGTATGCGTAGTCGTCTGCTCATGATGTGGACGCTGCTTCAAGGGGGGATCTACTGCAATAAGAAAGAAATGTTAAACCGATATGTTTTATTATTATTGTTACAAGTATTTGATTAATTAAAAGAACATTAGAGTGGTTCTCTTTACCTGATGGGTCCACATCATGTTCCTGAACTTTTGTTATAGACTCATGCTCAACATGTTGAACACCCTCTAAATCCTGATCTGCAGTTGAAACACGAAAGGTTACATTAATTAATACACCAATTGAAATTAAATATGTTTAAGAGAACATGAGGGTGGTCCTCTTTACCCGATGGGGCCACATCATGTTCCTGATCTTCTCTAGCCTAATCATACTCAACACGTTGATCATGCTCTACATGCTCTAAAGTTGAAACATGAAAGGTTACATTAATTAATACACCAATTGCAATTAAATATGTTTAAAATAACTTTAGAGCGGTCCTCTTTACCTGATGGGGCCACATCATATTTCTGATCTTCTCTAGCCTGGTCATGCTCAACATGTTGATCACGCTCTACATGCTCTAAAGTACTGGGATGCACACCATGACTTTCATCTGTACATTCTGCTCCACCCTCACCAAGCTGCATTCCAATATCATGTGCAATATTATCATTGCTTGAATGTTTAAAACAAATAGGCATGTAATTACTTTATGGTGGAAATTAATATTGAATAGATTGCACAATTAGTATTCAATTTTAAATAAACTTTATTGAGTTTATTTATCTGCGTGTCAGATGCAATGGAAGATTGTGTTTGCCCAGTCAAGACTCTTAGGCGTTCAGCCACGGCTCCATAGCCTTGCTGGAAGGCAATCT